>OY292402.1:7220881-7339201 GCA_958496205.1 Idaea biselata
ACCCGAATACACCGAAACTAATTAAAAAGATGAAGACAGATGAAAAGAAAAATACTTCAAAGAGCAGTTTATTAGATCATTTTAAAGTTTAGACAAGTTTTAGTTAGGTTTAGGTGAATATTTTTGTACCTATACTTTAAGCTGGCTTCTTAAATTGTTGACCATTCATTGTTAAGTAGTCTGATATTTTAAGTATATTGATATGAAATAAATAATAATCTATTATTTGCACTATAAGTATTGTTTTCTTATATTCCTCCGACCTCCGACGAGGCAGCAATGCAATGCAGAAAGTTGGGGGTCCGATTCCCGTAGGGAGCAAGAATTTATGCTTAAAATAAATATTTGTTTCTGGTCTGGGTGTCCCTCTAAGTATGTTTATTATGAAATATGTATGTAAGTATACAAAAGAAAAATAAAGTAAGTATTATATCCGTTATCTAGTCATCGAACCACAAGCTTAGTGGCTACCACGGGGCTAGATGGCGCTGTGTGATGTTCACAGTAATTTTTTTAACTGAGGTACCAAATAGTACCAATTTGGTACTAAATCTTACAATATAAAGTTTTAATATCAGAGAGATGGTCCCGCCATCTTGACGCTAATAATAATTTACACCTATATTGAACAGTTCCAAATACCACCGGTACGAACAGTATGGAAATGATGGTAGAATAATAAAAATCTTAAAAAACGGCCAAGTGCGAGTCGGATTCGCGCACGAAGGCTCCGTGCCATTATTACAAAAAAAACTAATGTGTTGTATGGTATTAGTTATTATGACAGCGGCAATAAAAAATATTGTGAAAATCTTAACTGACTAACTATAACGATTCATGAGATACACCCAGAATGGTGATCGCCCCATTCTGGGATGGAATTCTTGGAACCAATCAAGAAAAGTTCCAAGAATTAAAGGTAAGTGATATGATATGGTAAGTCATCTGATTAATGATTAATTGATTATACCCAATTTTCTCTTTGATAAAGACAGTTGATGAGTTTTCAGTGCCGCATATGCACAATAAAAACCTTTATTTTAATTTATAAATGCTTAACCCGCACTTCAGTCCTATAAGGAATAATGAGGGTCTGACAACGTTTTTGTTGAGACCCGATCGCGTTATAAAACAAAATGGTACCCAATATCTGCAGCAACCAAACCTAGTAAAGCCAGTCTGCCTGCGAACTAACCCCTATTTTTTGAGATAAACGTTTTCAAAAATTCCGGCCTAAGCTTGGATCTCAAGTTTTTCTTTCAAAATTCCCGCTATTTATTTAGCCAACATCGAAAATCAGTAAAGGGTAGCCAGGGTGAAATAGCAGAAGGACTTTAATAAATTCCAAATACTGGGTAATTTAGAATCGAATTTCGTATTTTTGTTAATCGTTGTAATAGCATTGAGCTGCTATTAAAAAAGAACATTTTCAAGTAATGTAGTATTCGTTCATATTTAATATTACGGATTATCCAATAAGTACTGCTGGCCGCTTTGGAGTTTGGCAGTGTTTTCGGCTAAAAATATTTTCCAAATTGGTAACATTTAATTATTGCGAAACTAAGTTTGTCAAGTTGTGGGGATGTGCATCCTTCCGGTCTCGAAACTTTTCTCATCTCTTTTGTTCGATGTTCTATCTTTTTTACTCCTACCAAACATCAGCTGATTCGATATGTCTATCTCAGTCTTTTACATCTCGTCGTGTTTTGCGAACCGGCTCGTCTAGACTTCGGTGCGGTTCGTTCAATCAATGCTTTTTTCTTGTGGCGGGTGCGGGGTAGTGAGTAGCGTGGAATAAATTCTAGTCAGTAAAATCAGTGAAAATAGCAAAAGTACTTCTGGTTGAGGAAGTACTCGTTTACCAAAATGGCAAATGTAATTAATGATATTTGCGAGGTAGTCAAGAAGTGCAAAATTCTGCTGTTGGATATCGAAGGAACAACAACATCGATCAGCTTTGTTAAGGTAGGTCTGATGATTGACCGGCCGGTGTTTGCATTTCGACGTGTTTACGCAAAATCTCCCGTTTTATTTTATATTTCTATGATTATTGTGACCCGATTAGTTCAATTCGCAATATTTGATCAAGTCAAAGGTATTGTTCACGTTTCGGATCCGCAACATGGAGGACGAATTCAAAATGGTACCCTTTGATGTCAGTTTCTTTCATCAAAATCACCACGTGCCCTATTATTCTTGGTATTTAGAACGACGAGCGGAATTCTAGTGTTTTTTCTAGCTCGGACAATGTCCAAACCACGTTTCGTATTTGTATAATTTCTGTAAGATTCAACGAATATTTTGTGTAGAAAGTCGTCGTAATATAGAAGCTACTTACGTATAGTAGATTTATCTCTCTCTTTTCATGATAATTATACTCATGTTAGTCAATTTTAATTCATAAAAAACGTTTTCAATAGCTATTCCTAAGGCCGAACATACCTACCTACCGGCTAAACAGCTGTTTCGAGCAGCTGGTAGGTAAAAAAATGTCGAACAGTTAACTGTCCTGTGTGAATAGGCACTGACTTGAATGTTCCGTCCCTTTCTCACTCACGTTTTGTGTTGGTATGTGACAGAGATGTGAAATGATGTTAGATTCATTGTCTGGCTGTACAATGAATCGGTTTTTATGTGCTCCTTATTAATTTTAATCACTTTCATTGATCTTGGTTATTGAAGTACAAGGCCACATGTGCTATTTTTGACCAGTGTCTGTTTGTTTCTCCTTTTCATATGTACCCTCATCAGTAAATTCCACCTGATATTTAACCCCTAACAGAAAACGAGGGGTAAGGCACAGGTTTTTCTTTCTTTTTTACCTGACTTCGATAAAACAGCATGTTTCACATAACACCGTCTGGTCCTAGATAGCTAATCTAGGTGTGTGTTATGGTATCCAGGTAACATATTATAGAATTCTCACACTTACATTAGGTAGGATTTTTTTTCTTTTTAAATTCATACAGTAAAGCTTGGTGGGATCTGACTCATAAGCATAACCTTCTGTGTCTTAAGTGGTCATTAAGTAGGTAACTACTACCCTTCAAAATCGAAAATAAAATCTAAAAATCATGTTTATTGTATGGGAGCCACCCTTAAATATTTGTTTTTAGTATTCATTGTTATAGCTGCTACAGAAATACATCATCTGTAAAAAAATCCAACAGTCTAGCTATCATGGTTCATGAGACAGCCTGGTGACAGATAGACAGCGGAGTCTCTATAATAGGGTCCTGTTTTTATTACCTTTTGTGTATGAAACTAAAAGTGGTTGACTGAGGTTTGAACCTATAACCTTTAGTATGAAAGGCAGGGTATCTACCACTAGACCAACACCGCTTATCCTAACGACTGCTATCAGAGATAACAAGAGGTACCAGCAGCTGCTGTGCCTTCGGTCTGAAGCAGTGTGGAACAAAAAAAAACATTTTTTGCTACATTGTATCATATCAGTCACCCAACCAAATATTGACTGCCCCAGGTGGCGCTTAGTGATATAGTTTTTCTGACATGTTTTCAAAACTGCAGGCTTCAGAGGCTGTATGTGCTTGACATCACCTAGTCTATTTTCATTTATTTGAGTGGCAGTATGCCCCTATCTAATATCTGAACAATATTCCAGTGTCTACTAAATCCTTATCATCATCATCCGAGCGAGTTTCCCGGTTGCATCCCTCTCAAGAGCCCGGGGTCCGTTTTCCTACTATTACGTCTGCACTTCGCACGATCTTCGGCATCCTACGTAGTGAGGCGCGGCCTTTTCGCGTCATTCCACACATCCAGCGCAGCATCTTCATCTTAGTGACACGCAGCTCCTGCTTATAGAAATAGAAACTCATTTATTTGCAACAAATATACATGATACAACTAAAACTGTCTAAAACTAATGAATAGTTAGCCCAAGCTACAGAAATGCGAGACTTGACGTCGCAATCGATGTCACCGGACTCATAAAGCACTGATCCCAAGTACATAAACTGGTCTGTCTGCTCGACCATATGACCGTCTACGCAGACGTGTCGACTAAATCCTCAAATTGTTTAAATTGGGAAACTAAGTAAGTCACATCAACCACACCTACTGCAAATAGATTCGGCGATGTTTTTACAGCCGGCCGCTTGTCTGACACCAACCCTCCTTGAGAGCAAATGGTTTACTCACCATCGCGCGCGAAAATATCTAGGTTTGCTAGTCTCCCTTAGATCTCTTAGTCGCCATTTATGACATTCATGCCACGAGATGAGAGATAGAGTACCCCTAATTCTAATTCATGCTGGGATTGCTGGGGCTACACGGCAGTTTCATAGGTACCTAGTTTATTTTCTCGCTCACTAACTCTTACAAAATTAATTATTTTATCAGTTCTAAACTGAGTCGTAACCATACCGAATTCCAGGTGGATGTGTTGTACTTCGATTTTCAAAAGGCGTTTGACAGGGTTAACAATGACATATTGTTGGCAAAGTTAAGCTCTGTAGGTTTTTCAACTAAATTACTTTTCTTAGTCGCCGATTACCTGCGCGATCGTCAGCAGTATGTCAGACTCGGCGTCTATGAGTCAAAACCTTACCACACACGGTCGGGTGTCAGTCAGGGCTCGATACTGGGTCCCCTTTTGTTCTTACTCATGGTAAATGACCTGCCCACTGTCCTAAGGCATGGGAAGTGTCTTCTGTACGCCGATGATCTGAAGCTATTCATGGAGATAAAATCGGAGGCTGACTGTGTGCTCCTGCAGAAAGACGTAGATGCGGTTTGTCGTTGGAGTGCTGACAACAGAATGGCCTTTAACCCCAGCAAATGTCAAGTAATGACTTTCGGCCGTAAGTTCCGCCCGATATGCTACGACTATTGGGTCGACCAAGTTAGTGTAAGCCGTTCGACGGTCATAAAGGACTTAGGTGTCATCTTCGACCAGAAATTGACATTTCACAGCCACATTGTTCAACTGGCTAAGGAATCATTCAGGCGTTTGGGTTTTATTCTCAGAAACTCACGTGATTTTCAAAGGCAACAAGTGCTACGCCTTATTTTTGGTGCCTTGGTCAGGAGCAAGTTGGAGAGTGCTATGTGTGTATGGAATCCCTACTAAGTTACCTACACACTTATGCTTGAAAAAATACAGAAGGCGTTTCTGAGATACCTTTACAAGAGGGTAAATGGATACTATCCATTTATGTATCCTACAGAGTACCTCCTAGGGTGCTTGGGGTACAACTCGCTCGAAGTTAGACGTGGGAGGCAGCAGCTGGCGCTCGCCTGCAAAATACTTTGGGGGAAGATAGATGCTCCAGATTTGCATGATGAGTTGTGTCGGTTCTTTGTACCAGACAAGTTTTGTCGTGGGAGGAAGCACAAGTTGTTTGCGGTTCCCGGAGGGCGTACTCGCGCGCGTTCTATGTCACCCATTCCACGCACCCTTGCTGCCCTCAACGCTCTCCTGAACTCTAACCCCGATACTGATGTGTTTGTGGATGAATGGTCAGTCTTGATGTCGGTGTGCCTGCGGTTTTGTGAGTCGTTATAGTTGAGTGTTTTCATGTGTTTAAAGAATGTATTGTGTTATTTAATTGATAATTTTATTGATTATACTCGTATTATTAATTGTGATTCATTAATGTAATTGGTGTTATAAGCCGTTTTAATTGAATAAATAAATAAATAAATAAAATAAATTAGCTAATTAATATTTTGAAGGCTTGTCTTGTAAGAAATAATATTTTACCATTCAAAAAGGGGATGGTCATTGCCCAACCCTTCAATAGTAAGGACTATTCAAGTAAGTAGGTATGATGTAGTAACCTTGCCAATACTTTTTTTAAACAAAGTTCCCACAAACAAACAATGATTGATGGGATACCTAACGTTAAAATCGAGATCTCGGTCAGATCGCGATCGCCGCGATCTACTTGTTCTAATGACACTTGAACTTTTTAACAGTGTTCTGTATCTATACCAGGTATTATTAGAAAGTTTGGCTCGGACTGCGTTAGTGTGCGGTAGACGTTGATTCTCTGCTTAGATTTTATTGATACGCTATAAACTGGAACGGGAGAAATATCTGCTGAATTTTTACACCAGTACAAGAGATCCTAAGGCTAAATCCAAGGACTGGGGATTCTCTCTTCCCCGGGATCGCTAGCAGTGACGTAATTGTGTTTTGAGTTTTCTTTCTTGACTGCTTAATACTAGCTCATCACTATCTCGAGCTCCTTCGTACTTTGGAAGGCACGTTAAGCAGTTGGTCCCGGTTGATATCTCCGATAGCAATTGTTGTTAGCCTTAGGGCGTCCTGAAAAGGAACACCAGGGGAGCTACCGGAAAATGAAAGACAGAAGAATGCTAGTTTATACAAAGACATACAGTATAGAATACACGCTACTACCTACCTAGGTCTCCCCCAAATTACAGACATTTCAATACTTTTAGCATGAATTGGCAACTAACATACTAAATACCTGAACTCTCTGAACATGTCACACCTACTACATGTAGGGTTGCCAGATACGGGCTTATAATTTCCTGGACATTTCTGGTCTTACAAACGGAGTTGGAGTTGTGGAGTCAAATTCCAACTACAAATGTTTGTCGTTGAACGGGCAATAGCAAAAATATTACAAAATTACTAGTTATGTACTTATTTTAGAACTAAAATATGTAAATTATTTTATAGACATAAAATCTATAAGGTCTAGAGTCTAATTGCACTGAATTATAAGTACCTACTTGTACTTATAATTCAGTGCAATTAGACTCTAAAAACTGTCTAGTGAGAAAATTTTGGGTTAGTTCTAATGTCTTTCTATTTTTTCAATTACTTTCATCACCCCAAAATACAATATTATACCTACCTACTTTGGGGTCCAAAATTCGAATCTGAGGTTTGCTGAAAATGTTTTGTGACGCCACATTGAAAAAAAATGTGCTATTTTTCCCTTTTTTTATGTTTAAAACTCGAATACTAGGTATTAGCTTTTAGTAAATGGTCTGCTTACAGAAATTAACGAACTTCAATTTCTCCACAAATATCACTATTTAGGTTTTTTTTAAAAAACTTCGGTCTCATGTGCGAGTTTAAAATTGGCATGTTTCTGCGGTCTCTGCAAAGCTCACTCGGCATTTGCGGCCAATTATTTTATAGACCTAACCTAACCTAAACCTAAAAATCTAGATACCTAGTGATTTTTGTCAAAATTTTTAAGTTCTTCAATTTCTGTAAACAGACCATTTACTAATAGCCAATAGTTTTTGAGTTTTAAGCAACAAACCGGAAAAAAGTAAAAAAAATGCACATTTTAGCGATTTTTTAAATGTTGCGTCACGAAATTTTGTCCGCAAACCTTAGATTCGGATTCAGCACCCAAAAACGCTCCGTATCAGAAGGTCTATCAAGGAAAATGACGTAGTTTGCAGAACGACGGCATATTAAAACGTCTATATGGTGGCAATGTCTTGAGTGGCAAAACGACTTACTAGTAAAACGTCTAAAATGTGAAATTGTCAACGATATAAAACGTCAAGGATACTCAATAACAGAAACAGAAAATAATTTTAAATATTTATTAACAAAAAAACATTTTTGTCAATAACATAGAATTTCGATTCCTATATCATTACATTATATAGGTTTTTTTTAAACAAATTAGTCTCCACAAAATAATCAGTTTTATATGAGAGACACACAAGCGTTATATAGAAGAAATCTTCAATAATTATGGTGTTGACGCAGTTGCCATTAATATGTCATAGTATAACAACATTTCGTTCATACTTCAATACTTCATACTGTAAAATTTGAAGTGGCCAGCCAGTATAACAAAGGAGTATTAATCTCAAGTAGTACTTAAAACCTCAAACGTATAAAATATTATTCCCGCCCCATATTAAGTACTTTTCGGAAAAGAGCTAATACATAATGTTGATACCTGTACTTCATAATCGCGACAATTTACATTTTGGACGTTTTACTAGTAAGTAATTTTGCCACTCAAGACATTGCCACCATATAGACGTTTTAATATGCCGTCGTTCCGCAAACTACGTCATTTTCCTTGATAGACCTTCTGATACGGAGCGCCCAAAAATATATATAAATAGAAAAAAAAACAGAACTAGGTATCCCAAAACTTTCCTAGCAAAAACACAAAAGGACTGGAGTATTAGATAAAAATTAAAATACTTTATTCATACTCCTCCCTTCGTGCATTCACAGTGTTGCCAATTTAGCGACTTTGGTGCTAGAATCGGGCCGCACCGTGGTGTCGTACCTAACTTTGTGTAAAAAAACTAGTGCTCATGGATTCCGGGACAGTGAAGTGAAAATACTGGACACGGGACAACACGTTAAATTCCGGGACTTTCCCGGAAATCCCGGCAATCTGGCAACCCTAACTACATGGTGTTCAATTATGTAGCCTTAGGAATAGACAAGAAAAGTTGAGAAACCAGGTTTATAATTAATTACCTATATCCGGCCGGCGCGGCGCCAACATTAAAACATACCCGTTTATATGTATGAGCTGGTTAATCCTCATGAACATACCGACTTCGAAGGTTACTTTGTGAAATAATTCACGACTTTTTATGCATTGGAGTTTCTAAAATTAGATCACGATATCGTATTCGTTCTACATTATGGACAACACAGTGCGGGTAGGTACCCCGAGGCGCGGTGGGTCGTTCGGCTAGGTAGGCTGGCTATCCGGTTTGGAAACGCCAGCCGAGTTCGTTCAACTTGCCGCATCGTAGAAAATGCAGTTTCACCAGGATATCATGTTATGCTAAAGACGTACCATTTTTACGACGATTAAAATATTTTTGTCGAAATGTAACTGGTCTCCAGTATCGAAAGCTGTGAGTCCTGTGTATTTCCAGCGATACGGTAGCCTTTTCCACGAAGTCTCTGCTTGAATTGCGAAGAATCTCAGCGGTGCACGTGTACGATTCTATTACGTCTAGGTACTTGAGTTTTTGTCGTAATTGTAACTCATTTATGTAGGTAGGTATTTATATGCCTTTTAAATGAAGGAAAAAATCTTGAATCGTGATGTTACTACCCGTGATGATTATTACTACAACATTTACTACCCAGTTACTATACAACATAAAATTTACTTCAAAGTCTCTACCTAGTCTCAAAGTGCCATTCAATCTTCAGTAGCTCCACACTACTCTCGCTCGTATCGGGTTCAGAGTTTTATTGTTTTCTTTTTATTTCTGTGACACAAAATTGTATTTAGGGTTGTTCTCTTTTTCCCACTTGTTCTTGCTCTTTCATTTTTCTGTAATCTATAGGTACCTACACAGACAGACTACACACAAAATGAAACTGTAAGAGTTTTTCGCTCTCATGCTGTTCCCAAACGCCAAGTTCGTAGAACTGTAACCAGACACACGTAACCATCTATCTAGATAAGGTGTTACTAGTTTTGCTGTTCTCAAACAAGATTTAACAACTAGGTACATACTACCAGACCTCTAGACAAAAAATCTTAACGGTCCTTAGGAACACTGTCAATTTTGGAATTGTGACACTATGACCATGAATAAAGATTGCAATGACGTGAATTTAACTCAGCCGTTTTAAAGTTATTTTTCTATTGTTAAAGGACAAGTTGTTTATTTACGCTGAAGAAAATGTGAAGGAGTTCCTCGTAAACCAGTGGGAGGATGATGAGGTGAAGGCAGCGGTAGCAGCGCTGAGGAAACTGGCCGTCGAGGATGAAGAGAAGAGCGTCAAGGGCGTCGTGTCCATTCCTGCAGAGGTAAGAACACAAATCTGTTTCTTTCTAGGCAATCCAAAGCGGCAATCAAGGTACAATCGGCAGAAAAGAAATAAGTATATAGAGGTATACATCGTTATATTCCAACTGTTCCAAAAAAGACAAATTCTAGAAATTGCTTCTTTTTGAAGAAAGTATTTTAGTGACATCTTACTTCAGTCGATTTAATTTTTTTGTAGACCTGATACATCACTTGAAAACTAAGACGATCTAGATATCTTTGTATGTAAAGCGCATTCTCGTGAATGTGTGCCTTCTGTGCATTCTTCCTATCCTGACATAGTCTCAAGACAGCTCTGCGGAGTTCCTCCCTCGAGGTCTGTCGGCGAACAATAGAAGGCAACATTCTACAATTTCACTCGTTGACCGCTATACGTACGTAACTCGGTGCTGCACTTACAAACTGAAATCGCTGTAGTCTTGGAGAAAGTCACAATGCTCAAATGGGATTGGGCGGGTCATGTCTCTGTCGCATGTCGGATGGTATGTGGGCCAACAAAACTACTACAACGTACAACCAAAACGTTAAATGACCATGCGGCAAACCCAGACAAAGATGGTGGTACGAGAATTCCTGTCAGATATCGTGGTAGACAGGGTGTGTGGGGAACAAAAGGGAGGCCTTTGGCCTGCAGTGCAACGAAAATGGCTAACAAATAACAATAATAATCAATGCTCACTTTTGTTTCTCTTTGTCCTGAGTGACAGACTGATCAAGGCACAGCCTAAACCGCTAATAGTAGAGAGCTGAGATTTGAAGTGTGTGTTCTTTATTATACGATGGAGGCATCCAATAGGAAAGGGTTTTTCGAAATTCCCACGGGATCGGGAATAACGGCGGTGAAACCGGTGGACATAGCTAGTTATCAATAAATCTTTACACAAATCATAAACTAACCACTGTCCAGAAAACTTTTAGCGATAAGACCGCCCAACTCTACATTAAAACATGCGTTTTTAGTATAATATTAACAAAATGTGGGTACCTACCGTCAGCTGCGCAATCTATCTTAAAATGTTTATCTCTCGCGGTTCCATTCAACTCCACTTGAATTCGACAAGTTCATTGCACTATCTTTTCAATAAATCTTCTTAAACTTGAGGATATTCTTTTTCTTTTCTATAGGTTTTTGTCAAGGAAACATTTATTATTTAGATAATATAAAAGATATTTTGAAATTAAAGAGTTGACCATTTATTTTTGCCAATAAATCTGGATATAGATAATAATCACAACCACAAATATTGTAGTGGGCTAAAAACATAATCCATTGTGTTTTCAACCAAGTAACTTGAAAAATCACCATATTCTTTTAAGTAAAAGGTCGGAAGCCCGTCGTCCATTCGCAACTCGTCACACATTCGAAACTCGTCCGATTCGCAGCTTGTCCCATTCTCAACTCGTCCCGTTCGCAACTCGTCCTATTCGCAGCTCGTCCCAATGTTTCTCTCAAACAATAATTTAATTTTGGTTATTTATGCTCAGGGATTTTTTCATTTTCACATAATTTCGATTATCAGAATATTTAGTTGCTTACTAGATTTCGTCACGTTTCTAGGCGTCAAGCAAAGATGAGCAGATTGAAGGGCTGGTGAACAACGTGAAATGGCAGATGCTGGCCGACCGTAAGGAGGGCGCTCTGAAGCAGCTGCAAGGACTCATCTGGAAACTGGGATATGACAAGGGAGATATCAAAGGACAGTGAGTGTTGCTTTCGTTTGAAACCTTAAATACAGTGGCCGGCAGATAAGTTGAAACATTTTGACGTGGAAGGGGAAAGTTCGCGCAGTACATTTTACATGCGACTTCTATGAAAAATCGACTTCTGCGCATCCGCTATTTTTTTCAACTCATCCGCCGGCCACTGTACCTAGATATATACCCACCTATTCTAACAACGACGTTCGAATATTGATCCATCTTTTTTAAAGGTGTGAGAGTAATTTCCCGAAAACTTTGACTTTGGAACTGATGACTGATGTCATGTCTGGAGTCGTCAGCCATGCATGATTTTATGCAAAATCATGAACCGTGGGAACCAAGCTTAAGGTTTTTTCAATTGTGCAATTTTAAACAGTTAGATGAGTATGCTATTTTAGAATGCTCGCCTCCATATCAAATTGGCATTCAATTTTGATGACACTAAAAAGTTACAACTGAAATTCAAAAAGAAACATGGATTAGATTTCACTCAAAATGTAATTGGTTGTATTGTATGATTGGGTTATTTGACTAGAAATAAATAAATAAAAACCCTCCTTCTCTGTAGTTAGATAACAAATTACTTCTAATTCCAGCGTTTACGACGACGTTAAACCTGCGTTGGAGCAATGGAAGACCACTGAAGGGCAGAAAATCTACATCTACTCATCAGGCTCGGTCCAAGCTCAGAAGCTTCTCTTCGGGCAATCAACAGCCGGGGACTTATTGCCTCTGATCGAGGGTCACTTTGACACCGCTGTTGGTGCTAAACAAGAAGCTGCAAGTTATGCTGCTATTGTTGAGAAGATTGGTTGCAAGGCTGATGAGATACTGTTCCTTACTGACATCATTCAAGGTTAGCTGTTTGCAATACTATATTTTTTAGCTTACGGTACCAAATTATGAGAAAATTTATTGGAATGTGTTGTATTTTCTTAAAAAGACTGATGTCTTAAATTACGGTTTGCAGAAGGAAAAGAAAATTAGCTTATAGTGTGGCATTTTATTTATTATTCTAAGTTGTCAATTTTGGGGAAGAAACATATTTAAACGACGCAAACCTAATTTTTATGTAGGGATGTGTAGTGTATCTGCCAAATTAGGAAACGGCGACCTACGGCAAAATTATTGAAACTGGTATTGCTCCATTCTCGTGCAACTAATTTTGCAGCGCACTTCTGAGGTTGCCAATCGCATAGACCAAACATAAATGAGGTCTTTCTTATCCTAACAGAGGCCGAAGCAGCCCGAGCATCAGGCCTGCACGCAGCACTGGTGACCCGAGATGGCAACAAAGCCCTACCCACCGATGCAGCAGCTACCTTCCCCGTGCTGCAATCTTTGGAGCAGCTCCACCCCGTTGTCTCCAACAAACGCAAGACGGACGATCAGGTGCCACGATGAATGATGTTACTCTCCGCTACACTTTGATACCTATGTGCTTGTTGCATGCACTTTGTTACCTATATCGTAGTTGGTAAGTATTGTAGTTTGATGCTTTTTGCTGGTTGTGTTTAGAGGATTTTTATTGTTGCTCTGACGTGGTCTTCAAGTATACTTCGAAGTATTTTATAGAGAAGCGCTGTGGCTAATAAACTTAATAAGCTGGCAGTGCTGTGGTGAAGTTTGAGTTTTCTGTACAAACATAATACCAAAATTTATTTACAAAATGTGAGTTGTGCACCTTATTCCTTAGGTTATTTTATTTAGCAAGTATTAGTCTAGGCCTTAATTAATTTTTTATCAAAATATTCCTCTGAAATAAAATGAATTGAAACTAATTTTGGAAAAGTCATTTTGCTCTAGTAATTAGTTTTTTTTATAAGGCTATTGCTTCATAGAAGCCGATACACATCTAATATATAAAATTTCCATGTCACAATGTTAGTTACCGTACTCCTCCGAAACGGCTTTACCGATTTTTACCAAATTTTATATGCGTATTTAGTAGGTCTGAGAATCGGCTACTATCTATAATTTATAAGGCAAAACAACGTTTGCCGGGTCAGCTAGTAATATCTATATCCGAATACTCTCTGAGGAACGCAAATATCAAATTTTGTGAAAATTGATGGTGTTATGTTTGTATGAAAAAGTTTACCTCTGCCAGCTCCTTAATTTTGATACTAAAGTTCCTCAGTGCTTTGTTGTATTGAATATATTTTATTATTGAAATAGTATTTGTGAATAAAATTACTTTATGGTATTATAATATAACATTCACGGGTGGTTTAGGTGGTTAACTTATCATTCGAAACCAGTTGTAATATTATAGTGCGAAGTTCTTTTCGCACTATAGACTATAGTACAACTAGTAGAACTTAGCATTCAAGATTCAAGGGTATCAATCTTTTTAATTAGTCTTTTATAGAAATAAGTTTTAATGCTATTCCGATTGTATTTAAAAACGGCAATAAAAAGCTCAAGAACTATTTATTTTATTTTTTATTTATTCCTAATATTAAACGTAGTTATTTGGTGGAAGCTATTTTGGTGTTGGATTATAATGTCGTATCTATTAATGTATTTTATTATAATAAATATAATACACACACATTATCTTTATTTAAAATATTTGTGGCTCGTAATTAATCATGTTGTGTGTGGCGGAATCAAAATTCAACTGATAGTAGAGGTCAAGCTAATCACTACTATATCTTGTGGAGTACTAATAAAACAAAATGTTTACATTTTGTTTAAAATATATCCACAAGGTATTAGTGAAAACACAGTGCGTCAAATTGCAGTACTTTTTTAATAAGGCAGTGGTTTTTAATGAATTATTATTTATAATTTTTCAGGTGGAGGAACTGCCTGCCAAAGTACCAAAGACTGACGGCCAAGAAGACGTAAAGACTGCCGTAGAGGCCAAGGAAGCTGTTTCGGAGGCTGAAGTACCCGCTACTGTCGAAGCAACGCCACAGGAACCGGCTGCCCCCGAACCTGCTTCAGCTGTTCCCGAAACAGCTGAACCAGAAAAAATGGAGGTGCAAGAACCAGCTGAGCCTGAGACGAAAAAACCAGAGGAAGTAGTTGAAAAAAGCCCCGCACAAGCAGAAACTGTTGTTGAAGAGGTGACGGAGGCCATGGACGCTGACGTTCCGATGAGCGATGCCACGCCAGTGGTCGAGGAGACTGAAGACAAGACTGAAGAGGTTGAGACTGTTAAACCGGAAGCTAAAGCTGAGACCAACGGTGAGACTGCTACGGAACCAAAGGAACCTGCCACCGAGGAAAAGCAAGAGGCCCCCGTTGCAGAAGAAACTCCCGTTATTACGGAGATAGAAGAAGTCACTGGGAATTTGAATGAAGTGGCCGAAATTATCGAAGATTTGGTACCAGTTGTCGAAGAACCGCCTAGTGAAGACATGGAGGAATTACAAAACGTTGGGGAAGTACTTGAAAAAGAATGTGACGAAATCTTATCCAAAGTACAAAACGTCACTAACTTAGATAGCATTCCAATCAAACCGATATTGAATACGATCACTGAAGAAACTATGGAAACCGAAAATACAGACTCGAATGATATTGTCGATAGGATATTGGACACTGAAATTGAAATGGGCATAAAAGCAGACGAAGACATCGACCTTAACACAGTACAAGAAATTAAAGATACTAAAACGGAAGTTGTAGAAGAAAATAAAGAGGCAAAGAAGGAAGAAGCAGTTGAAACGATTGAAGACAAACCCACAGAAAATGTTGCGGAGGCAAAGGATGTACCAACGGATAGTACCGCCGCTAACAACAAAGAAGAAGTCAAAGAAGATAAACCAATCAGCAATGGTGATACTGAAGCTAAGTCCGCGCCCGCACAAGTAAAGGTACCAGAAATAACGGTCACGGAACCTAGCAAAGTTGAAACTGAAGAAACTGCGCCAGTACCACAAGAAAATGATAAGAAACCCGACGAAAAGGTTGAGGAAGCTTCTAATAATGACGAAAGCAAAGTTATTGAGGAAAAAGAACAAAAAGAAACAACACCAGTTGTGACAGAAGTGAAAGAATCAAAAGAAAGCGTTCCCGAAGATGCCAAAGTAGAAAAAGAATCGGAGAAACAGGTCAACGGCAAAGCGACAAACGGTAATAGTGAAATAAATTTAAATGGCGATTCCAGCAAAGATGAGGAACTGAATGACAGGTTGTCTGAGGAAAATGGTAAAGAAATTGTGAATGGTTCCAACGGTGATGCCGCCCCTGGTGAGAAACAAAATGAAAAGGTTGAAACTGACATCTCCGAGATCAAAGTGAAGTCTGTACCGAGCGACGAGCCCCGTACCGACCCCATAGAGCAACCTACTGAGGCATAAGATGATAACGGTAAGTTACCATTTATTTATACTCACTTCATAGAATACCTCTACCCACTAAAATAATTTATGCCAATTTCTTATTGAGCAAAGAAACCACAGTGACTATCCGTAAATCCACACTCACCCGCCTAATGGTGAGGTTTTAAAGAACTGACATTGATTAAAGCCACACGAGGGGTTTCATTTCCTTATTATTATCAAATAGTTTAGAAACACAGTGAAATGAGTAATGATTTTTAAGTTTACGACTGTTAATGTTAACGGTCGGTAAATATGTATAGAATTTCGCAGTGCCACCTAGTATTAGCGGCGAATAGAGACTCTTTATTGGTTTTTGGGAATTCGGTTGAAGTGTTACCACCAAAAAAAATATTCAAAAACCGACTTTTCCATGTTTTGATACATTGGCCAGACAGGCAGACAAAGGAAGAAGAGTTGGAACTTGTTTCACGACATGTCCTGTCTTCTAAGTGCTCCTAGGTTACGTGCTACATATCAGACCAATCAATCTCTTACCGAAAGGTAACTAGTACTCGCCCGCCAATTACTAAGCGTCACGTGTCCTTTTTCGTTTTTTTCTTGTTCGGCGCTCATTTTCACAAAACCAACATCAACAACCAACATGATGTTGGTTTTGTGTCTAGAATGAATAGGTTTCTTCTAAGCAAGCATATTACATCGTCAACCTCATCGTCACTTCTAATCTAGGTCCGGTGAGGTCAAGTGTAAGCCTATCTCTTATTATACGAAATCCCCATAGACTTGTCTTCAACAGGTATCATTTCTTGCGTTTCAGTATCGGAGTCGCAACAGCCGGGAATGAAAGCGTTGGATCACATCAGATGATTGACAAGACTGAGGTTGCTTCCAAGATAATCATCACATTTAGTTATACATGTATTGAGATCTATTCTCTATGTACCGACACTAGATAAGAGAAGCGCGCAGCCGACCACACCTATACGTACATACTTTAATACTTACGACCATTGACTGCCCTTGTTGACACAATCTACCAACCTGAGATATACTGAACCGTTCTGCATCTGGCGGTGAACTATTGTTGAGGAAAGCAATTAATTAACGGCTAAGATCGCGAAAGTGATATGAAATAGACGGCGACTAGAAATATTTTAAAGAATAAATAATGACTTAAAATTAAGAATCAGAACTTGTACTTACTGCTTGCCAGGCAGAAAACTTAACTGCTTGTTAATTCGTCTGTCGCCGACGAGGCGAAGTGCGGAAATTCTTTGACATAACAAAAGAATAGAAGATAGTCATAAAGGAATTTCGCCCCACGCCACCGCCGCGACTTATCAATGGGAGTTACGCCTTAAAGTACCTAAACGTTTTTGCAATTCCTTTGAAAATATTTCTAGAGTAGCTCGTACTGGTTTAAGGACTCAATGACGTTCAGATAGCAGACTTCATTGCTTCATTGGTTAGGCAGATTGTGTTAACAATAAATATCTTGTAGGTAATTAGAGTATCGTCGACCAATACCTGACGATATTTTAACATTTTCGACTCTTCCATGTTCTTTTATGGCGGTTTTACTGTCTCTTATGTTTGAAGTTCATTTCATCTATTGGATCACAAACAAAATAGGGAAAGATAAGTGCCATAATACGATTTTTCCATCATCCTTGTAATATATTCAGATATTGGTAGACTTTTTATGATACAATTTGAGGCCGCTTGAGGTCGAATTTTCGATACAAACTTTCAAGATAATTCTATAAAATGTCATATTTATCCTATTATAAACGTGAAAGTTAGTGAATATGTTTGGCTTTGTTTCATGTAAATTCACTGAACCGATTCTTATGAAAGCTTAGCTTGAGTTATGGAGATAAAACATAGGTTACTCTTTACCCCGATATTTCGGCGAAATAGAAATAATTAAATAACCTTTTTTTATTATTTTGCTATTGACATTTGTAAGAAAATTCAACTTGTGGAGGGCCTATTAAATATAAGAAAAGTAAAATTGTAGGATAGGAAGAGCCTAGATTTAAGAAACATCATTTACATTAGACATTCCTATAAATATTAACTAAATGGTTATTATTACAGAAGTATTCGTTCTTTTTTATATTAAAAACTGGCATAGTTGGTGCTTAGGTCAGAAATCTTCCATGGAGTAAAGTTATTCGAATTTGATTACCTAACTTTAAGGGTTACGAAAGAACTCTCAAGTGAAATTAAATTGAGATTTAGACTCGTATTTTAATGTCCTAAGTTTTTATAATAGTATCGTAATCGACATAGGCTTAGTAGCTACGTTTTATTGTCAGAGTAATGTAAGATTTTTACCCATTAACTTGTAAGCGCAATGTTTTCTCGTGGAGTCTGAGAACTCGTACATGTATACGTACTCGGTTTTGGTTGGATTAGGTGGTAGCTCATCCACTGCGATGTTCACTAAGTTACCACTAAATTAGTGTCTTGACTGTACTTAGAAAAGCTTCTAAAGAGAACCTTAAGTTGAAACAAGTCTGCAAATATTCAACTATGTCACTCTTCTCGTGTAATGGTGTTTTAATATCGATATTTCTCGTTATTATCTAGTCTTGAATTGTATTATTTTCTTATCCATCTCAACCAGGTATTTATTTTCCATCTTTTTGACGAACATTTGAGTTGAATCTGTTGACTTGTTGCCTCTTAACGATGACATTCTTTGTCTCGCTCTTGTAAGTGACATTCAATGTCTGCTAAAATGTGACAAAGCATCCCTAAGTAAAGGGAACGTTTTTTAGTACACCGGATTGTCTTACGGCCGAATACTCAAACGTGACTTAAAATTTAAGAGGTACTTAAAAAAATAAGCCGAATGAGCTCCCACCTAATAGTCTTATTAATAAACGTGGAGTAAGGTCGGAGTAATTTTACCACTTTTTGTTTCTGCCTGTCAACTTTGAAAGTTCTTGTCACATATTAGTATAGATAAACAGCGCGCGCAACACGTTACCACCTCCTACTGTGCAAAATTCTACACTTAAGCCGTGGCCCATTTAAGTACTGACCGTGCGAGGCGCTGGAAGCATGTTCTTATCACTCCGACCTTACACCACGTTTAAATAATAAGGCTAAAAGTGATGAAATCTCTGATAAGATTGCAATAAAAAGTAATATGGCCGGCTGCGTGCGTCTTCTATCCCCCTTTTCTTATTCGATATAGGTAAGTTAATTCTAAGTAATAAACGTGATTCTTAATTATTATTATAATAATGAATGTAAACCGAACATTTTGTATCACACTGCCAAACTCTACTGCGTCAGAAGTCGGTTAGGGAAACGGAATTATGTGATAAGTGAGGGAATGAGACTGCTAGTTGAGTTAGGGGCTGTGCTAGGTATTCTATTTAATGAAATTTAAGTTCTTAGAGGGCCCTATACAGTGTGCTGACTTCACAACCGGTGGGCATTGTGTCGGGTCAGTGGTTTCATTGACCTCCGGCTGTGTTGCTTGCATACTGCTTAGAAGCCTGATGTAAGGTTCAGACTGAACGGCCTGCGTCGGAGCGCATTTTACATTTCCAGCTACTTGAAACATTCATAACAGCCACCTAAATGGCGTTTGTAGAACACGCTCCGACGCGCGCTGTTCAGTCTGAAGTTTACATTAAAAAGTACAAGCATTTATGCTGTCCAATTGTATTTATAATACGTGCGTTTTGAATTGGCCGGCGCGAAGTTGCAGTGAATTGCGTGGCGGTAACTCTCAATGATGACTGTGTTTACAGTCTTACGTACTTGTTTACGTATAGAACAATTTTTCACTCGATGCACACCGGGTCATAAAACATAGGTGAGTAATAGTGAGTATAGACCATGTTGCAATATGGATATCAATAATGCGCCCGCCCATAAGACCATAATGAATGGGGAAGAGAGCGAAATACTTTCTCTACCGCTCTCACGTTTTACGACCCAGTGTGCAGCGAGTGAAAAACTGTAGGTATTATAGTTGATGTTGCTTCTGGTCGACAAACTTTAAACGCACGGTTTTAATTTAATTATTTATTCTTTTTTTTATTTTGACTGACTTGCTTAACTAATATGGCTGATTTGTGAGTGCGCTGGTAAAAGTGAGTTTTGTACTCATTTGTTTCGATTCTCTACAGCTGGAAATGCATCCGGTTTCCGTGAGCGAGACGCACTGTCTAAGCTCGTATCTAGTCGAATCTATTCGAATCTCGAGTTCCCATTTTGACTGATTTGTATTAAAACTGGTATTTTTTATTTTATTTGTAAGATTTGGTTAAGGTTTGGTTCCTGTTTTATTAGTTTGTAAGCAAATTGCTGGTTGCAATTCGATTGGTGTTCCGGAATCGACTTCAGACGCAGTCACGAGCATCTTTCAGACTGATTTTATACTACTCGTGGTTGTTCCTAGTTTTATTTTTGATTAAAATTGCATTTTCATAAGACGACTTTGATGAATATAATTGTAATACAATTTACGTTCGTACATTTTTATATTGTATTAAAAATAACAAGAATTCTCTCTGAAAACTTATTAATTTTAAGTTTTACTAATATGAAATTAAAATATAATGGCCGTAGAATATTTTTAGTGTTTTATTTGTATTTGTTAACTCCATATTTCTTTTATTTAGACTTGCTACGGGATAGCCGAAAGGAAATAAATAATTAAACTTGTTTAACGCTAGGTGGCGCTACTTGACTAGATTGTTATAACGATGAGAAGAAGTGTAGGGACTTTTGACGAAAAAAATTGCGCCCTGCGTAAATCTCGATTCCGCAAGATTATCGGGATCTAAAGTCCTAGGCGTTTATCCAGAGCGCGACCCTTCGCCTGAGTGAGAGGCTTGGGAACTATGTCATTGAACTAGTGGCTCTCCACCCTTCAGTGCTAATTTTCATCGAAATCGGTCGAACCGTCTTACCGTTACGAGGGAACAAATATACAAACTTTCGAATTTATAATCTTAAGTTTTTGGAAAAACAGTTATATTAACTTACTAACTAAATCTTAGAGTTGTACAACAAAATAGCACATCGCTCATGGGCTCTTTGAACTCGTAAGTATTGCACCCACTTGTTGAGAGATATAGGTTATCTACAAGTTTTTTATTATCAGTGTATACAAATACATTGAAATCTAGATACAAACCTAAGATATAATAAAATACCACATACAAACCACTGATTGTGCGAGGAGGTAATAAGCGCCATTGCGTCATCAATTCGAAGGTCACAATTCTAAGAATGGTGCAAAACTCTTCGCTCGGAGAACCTTTGCCTTGTAGTTTTTATCAGGGGCTAATACTGAATATCATCCACTATAATACATCTTCTGAAACGGTAACGCATAACTTCAAAGAAGGTATTACTTTGAAGCCTTCGGTTATGGACAGAATTAAGTTACGGCAGATTCTATTTACGACTGATTCGTCTAGGGCACAGGACACACAATATGTATTATGGGATGGGCACAAAAACTTTAACCATTTAGGGCTGAAAATTCTAGTTTAACAACGCGAAGAATCGTAACTTGCCTAATATCTTTTTACAGTTTAAAATTTCCAACAGGTAGATGGCGTCCATCGTATTGATCCGTGGATCCAATAATCCAATCTAATCTTTCTAAGTCCATGGATAATCTAACTAAAATAGATTGAATACAAATGTGGCTTTATATTTTAAACTTTGACCACAGAATATATAATAGACGGCCAAAGCCTAAAATTAAAATTAGAAAAGCCAAAGCTTAAAATTAGAGCGTATACTTAAATAATGAGCCGCTACTAAATTCAAGCAAGTTTCAGTTCAGTGTCCGGCCGCTACACATAAAATACCTACTGTGACCATGACGCACTGGAAAGTCCTCGAAACGTTAGGTCAAATTTAAAAAGGTAGGTATAAATAAACGCAAAAACAAAATTGTTTTATTTGTATCAGAATTGGTACTACACTTAATAAACTACGTTTTTTAATTTTCTAGACTGCGATCTGACGTTTCGTTTTCTTGTAAGTGACATTTTTTCTTCAGGAAGATGTGTCAAATCGTATTCTACGATTAAAAAACGAAGTATAACACTAGTATTAAAGTTAATTCTAAGTCATTACTTGTCACGTTTTCGTTGACGTTAAAAATCACTAAGAGCGAGACATGGCATTGCTTATAATACCTTGAAATATTACATTTTTTTGGACTCCGCGTGCATTTGTCAGAGGACGCAATTTTATTTTTTAGATATCAAGGGGGGGTTAGTTTAAAGTTAAATAATAGTTTGTGGGGTTGTGGCTCTTGTCCCACGGCCGCCATCTTGGAAAAACGGGTTCAAATGGTTTTTATGGTTTATTTGACGAACTATAGGTCTCACATAAAAAATAATTAACATTTTGTTTTGCAAATAAGATTATCTACAACTTTGGTTAAGTAACTTTTAGTCGTAGAACTAAAAATAAAAAGTTATAAGCGATAATCCTTGGAAATTTGAGAAACAAATTCGATTGGTCATTTATGAAGGAACCGATTTTGATGATTATTTTTTTATTCGGAAGGTAGAAGTCCCAAGGTGGCTCCATAAAAAAAAAACATGGATCGGACGAGGATCTTCGGAGTGATGAGCAGAATAGTTCCTCAGAGAATAGTAAATTACTAACTTTTGGACTTTTACCAGTAGAATCAGACCGTGTGCTACTGGTTAGGGATTGATGAAGCACCTGTAACCACATTCTCATCAGAAAACTCCTCAATTACTGTATGTAGGTGAGGTTATATTATGTTTGTTTGAAGTCGGTTTTATTATTTTATCCTTTTTTGAGTACCTACTTTCATCTACCACTAAAAATCATTAGAATTTTAACCATAACTTTAATCATTGAGGAGTTCTCTGATGATAAGGTGGTTCCAGGTGCTTCATTAATCCCTAACCAGTAGTACAAGGTCTGATTCTACTTGTAAAAGTCCAAAAGTAAGTAATTTACTACTTTCTGAGGAACTATTCTGCTTATCACTCCGAAGATCTTCATCCGATCCATATAATTTTTTTATGGAGTCACCTTGGGACTTCTGCCTTACGAATAAAAAAATAATCATCAAAATCGGTGCATAAATGACCAATAGAATTTGTTTCTCAAATTTTCATGGATTTTTGCTTATAACTTTTTATTTTTAGTTCTACGACTAAAAGTTACTTACCAAAAGTTGTAGATAATCTTATTTGCAATACAAAATGGTAATTATTTTTTTTGTGAGACCTATAGTTCGTCAAATAAACCATAAAAACCATTTGAACCCGTTTTTCCAAGATGGCGGCCGTGGGACAAGAGCCACAACCCCACAGACTATTATTTAACTTTAAACTAACCCCCCCTTGATATCTAAAAAATAAAATTGCGTCCTCTGACAAATCACACTCAAATGTAACATTTCAATGTACTATTAGCCAAAGTAATCACTCAGATTCGTCTATAAATACGGGTGTAAGAGTTAATACTTTTTTCCAAAGAGGGCATATTGAAATTGGCCACGAATTTGAAGTCGAGTCAGAGTCAGTAGCTCTGTGTGTGTGGTACGGCCACACGGCAACGACAGCAAGGCACGAGGCGATGTAGAGGCTATGAATACAAAGGGTATAGAAACTGGCATTGCGGTCGGGGAACGGAACGCGACGGACATGAACCAGCGATCGGTCCTATTCTCAAAGCAGTGGTTTCATACGAAACACTTACAGTACTATGCCACGTATTCTATTTCTAAAACGTCTTAACAACGCTTCAGCATTGTTAGATTCTCTGGTTCAGTAATTCTTGGTAATTTTGTTAAGTAAAGATTTAATTATGACAAGAAAGCTGTTAATTAATATGTTAGGTTTCAACAGCTTCCTCTTTTCGAATAAACTTACATACAATAATTCATATAAAGTACAATAATAAATAATACAATATAAGGTACAATTTGGTAAATTACTTCCACTTTATACGCTTTAGCGGAACTCCCAAAAACTGTTTAAACTTTTTCAAGAAAAATCTAATAACGCTGAGGCATTGTTGAGTAAGACATTTAAATTGTAGAATACGTGGCCGAACGGGGCGTACTCTGATGTTAAACCACATGCGCCGCTTACGAATGCGGTATTTTGTCTCGTCACTAATGAGGTTGAGAAAGGTATATTTATCTAAGTAGTTTAGTTATAGTTCAACTATTAATTCTATAATAGAACAATTAATTACACATATGTGTAAGATAACTCGGACTCGTCTGTTTTCCTATACACTGGCCGGTGCAGCCACTATAGGAAACTACTGTGGTTACTAACTTAGTACCCGTAGTGTGAGTTTTGATGTATAGCAAACGCTAAATTACACGTTTTCGTAAACGCGCATTTTGACTTTCCACGGTAGGTACTTTCGCGTTTACGCTAACGTAATGATTGCATTGCTAGGCCTAGGTATGTATGAGAAAAAAACTCGGAACAATGGCTCTGAAAGTATAGTGTTAAAATAAGAATTAGGAACGCTAGCCTAGGCAGGCTGTCTTCACCTATGATCCACTTTCATCCCATCTTAGGTGAGGAGGATATAGGTACAGGCGGTTTCCTAATTTAATGGGCTAACTAAACTGTCAGGAATACCTGCCTGCCGCTAGAGCTCGTCGACGTTCCTCGCCGTAAGATTTCCGACGAGCTCTGGCAATAGCGGAGGGAAGGACACCGTGGGTTTTTAGTGGGCATACCCTGGCCACCTACCATTTTCGACCATCCACTCACCGGGTAGCTCTCCCCCCAGAGCGACCTGCGATGGTCTTAATAAGATTTTCTCAAGTAAAAAAAAGAAGTACCTACCCACCTAACTCAATTGCTTGCTTTTCATAATCAAAAGAAGGACCATTAAACTTACAAAATTATCTAAAACAATTAGAAGTAGACGCTCGCAATTGTTTCGTGTTCGACAAACAGTCGCACAAGTTCGAGAATAGCCGCCGGACGCGCGCTGACGTCATGGATTCTTGTGCACGCGCATTTCAACTGCTGTGAATCACACGGCTATGTGTCACCATTGACGCCGACGCTCCACGCTGTTTACGATGTACGCTACAGAGATAATACAGCTACCATCTTCTTGGAATCATTGTATTTGGCTGGATTCACAATAGGTCCGGTATCAATTGTTGAGGAAATGCTGCCACCTAGCCCATCTACTTAGATGTCCGTCCAGTCTTCATATCTATGTAAACACAGCAGCGCCTCGCGGTTTCACTTGCGTGTGTCCATATCCTATCCCGCAGGAGTATCGGAATCAAAAGTAGCCAATGTGTTGATCCTCCAACCAAAAATTACTGAACCGATTGCGATGAAACTCGGTATGTAGATAGCTGAAGACCTAGAATAACATTTAAGTTATTTTTATTCCGATAATCCTGCTGGATCGGGACTTACGTGTGTAAAACCGGGGGGTGCAGCTTAGCTTATATAATATTAGTAATTAGGATAAAGAACAAATTGAAAGGCGCCTTCTAAACGCGTCTCTGGACAGATAAGAGACTAAGTAGATTAATAAAGGCGTACTAAGGTCGTACTGGCTGGTCTATGTTTTATTTCTGTCCAACATAACCTCCTCTTTTGGCGTTCGCTTTGACTAACGGTCCAGCTAGGACGATCTTAGAACACAAGTCCTAGATAACCTAACCATAATGTTTAGGTAGGTAAGAATGTAGACTACGTAGGTATTTTTAGGGTTCCGTACCCAAAGGGTAAAAAAGGGCCTATTACTGAAACTCCGCTGTCTGTTTATCCGTCTGTCACCAGGCTGTATCGGTTGAAATTTTCCCAGATGATGTATTTCTGTTCCGCTGCAACAACAAACAAACAAACTAAAAACAGAAAAAAAAAATATTGAAGTGTGGTATAGTATTTTAATTTTAATAGGTAATGATAAAGTCCGACTCGCACTTGGCCGGTTTTTTTATGTTCCTAGTTCCTATCCTATACGTAGCTTATGTACCTAAGTATGGAAGAAAGGTGACTATTAACTCGTCGACGAAATTAAAAACTGTTTCGAAGTTTGTTAGAAACCGGCCCACAACAACGGAAGTCCGTCCTCATTTTAATGCCTCCGCCCGCCGCGCCGCGGCGCTTACTTGGCTTTCTTTTAGGATAAGTTATCTTTATTCTGAAACTTAAGCTGAGTCAAGTCCAAGTAGCTGACTACAACAGTTCCCAAAAAAAACTCAGATAAAACTGATAAAACTTTGTTACCAGCTAATGAAATACAGAAATTATTGTCATTCTATCCACTAAGAAATTAGGTAAGTAGTAGCCTAGGTCTATATCTATACTTCTACACTAATATTATAAAGAGGAAAGATTTGTATTTTTGTGTGTCGTATGTTTGTAAAAAACAAACTCAAAAACTACTGGACCAATGTTAAAAAGCTACATTCACCCTGAGTAACATAGGCTACTATTGATCCCAATATTCCCACGGGATCGGGACTTACGCGGGTGAAACCGCGGGACGCAGCTAGTACATTATAAAGAAGTAAGATTATTTTTTTTGTCTGTAACAAATAGGTTCTGAAACTACTGGACCGATTTCAAAAACTCTTTCACCAAAAGAAAGCTATATTATTGAGGTGTAACATAGGCTACTTTTGATCCTGTTATTCCCACGGGATCGATACTTACGCTGGTGAAACTGTGGGACGAAGTTAGTCTATACATAAAAGTTCTAAATCCTAACAAACATGTCAACTCACAGCCTAAACCACCGTCCGAGAGAGGTGGTGTACTCTTTGTGAAATTAAGCTATCTAGATAGGGTTTTTTGGATATCCCAACGGGACCAGGACAGCGAGTGAAACCACAGGGCGCAGCTAGTTCTCATATTAAAATGAACGGAGTCAACGTTACGGGGTGTAGCAACAGCAACCGGTGTGGTACAGTATGTAGGTAAGCAAGCATACGACCGAGTCTATTCGAGTATTTTTATGTAACGCTGTCTGTGTTCGAGAGTTGCGCCACGTTGTCGCCGCGCGCGTACCGCGTACTATCGAACCAGCCTCGACTCGCCTCGCCTCGCTCTGTGGCGAATGGATTTGAGGAAAACTGTGCTGGTTTGGAGGACGGCTCTACGCGACCGAACCTCGCTCGCTTGTGTGAGACAGAAGAACAATTTATTATACGACCTCTGTGGCGCGTCGGGCGAATACCCGCTAGCGTTGCAGGTTGCAGGTTGTAGGTTCAGTTCCCGCTGGGCTAGTACCTATTTATTTTGCCAATATCTACCTAAATGTTTGTTTCTGGTTCTGCAAGTGTATCTGTATGATATGTAGGTACTTAGGTAGTTATCATATTATATAGGTAGGTATGTATGTATTTACAAAACAAGTATGTAAGTAGGTATTAGGTGTATGTACCTATGTATTCTATTTGGTATGTGCATGGTCACCATAATATACGCCTAGTTGCTTAGTTTTTTCTCTAGATGACGCTAAACTAAGTCCTAGTTTAGCGTCATCTACAGCCAAAACTTAGTAATTGGGACTATCCTAACAAACTAGGACTTTTAGTATACTAATACCTATATTAAAGGCTCCTACACACTAGCTCTCCAGCCGGTGGCTTCGGCCTGTTAATCTAAGTACACCTACACTGCGTCACCAACTCGCCACATAGACGTGCGTCATAGATACCCGCAGGTAGGGTTAAGTTACCAGATGAAAAAAACAAAAGTCCTGAGAAAAGTCCCAAAAAATCCTGAGATTTTTCACACTTTGTTTTTTTTCCCATACTTATTTACAATTTTAATACTCGTAATTGGGTTAGCAGCGCTATAAATAGGTGTTAATTTAATGCAATTATTACCAAAGAATGATTATTGGAAGATAAATGACTCTGACCAAATGGTTAATTGTAATTGTAAATGTACAATTATTACCAAAGGATAAGTTACTAAATATTAGGTATGGTAAAACTGATTAAGTAGTAGTATCTCTTAGCGCAGCACTATTTATTGAAGTACTATAAAATACAGTCGTAAAGAAATGCTGATTGAATTCAAGAAAAAATGCACCAGTAGTAGGTTTCTAATTAGATAAATCATTAATGATTATTTTTAGTTTGTTTACTTTTTACTAAAAAAATCTTTAATTAAGTTGGTATTTTGTTGAAATTTCTAAAAATCCTGAGATTTTAAGAGATTTGCGAAATCCGCCCGCAATCCTGAGAAATGTCCAAAAATCCTGAGATCTCAGGACAAATCCGGAGATCTGGTAACCCTACCCGCAGGCGAAAGCCGCTGGCTAGGCCGCCCGGCCGTTGTGTGTAAGCAGCCTTAACAACTTGCATTAAAAATATTATTGTTTTCGATTGGCCAGTTGAAAACAAATTTCTTTGCTCACTGTGGTCAGCGTGCAGCGATGCGATGCATGTACAAACATGTTTGCTTATTTATGGACTGGCTGTCGTACACTCTTTGACGTCCTACTGGATGGTATTTGCACTGTGCTATTTATTTTAGCTAAGTTAATTAGCTTTAGATTGAGCTCAGCTACAAGTCGCTTGATGACTGAACAAGGTAGGTAAATGTTAGGACTTTCTTTTATTTACCTAAATACACTTTGCGTGGAAAATCAAGCTTTGAGCCACAACAGTCTGACTTACGTAAGTAAATACCTATACATGAAAAGGGATGAAAAAACTGAACATTAATATGATAATATAAAAGTCAGGCAGCAATTTCGTAATCATAATCAGTGATTTCTTTAAGGCAACCTTAGGATTGAAAGAGCAATAAGTACAAACATCGCGTAAATAAGAAAGAAGACTAAAAATAGCACCTACCTACCTTACGGTAACTTCGTAAACAGATTTTTTATTCAAACTGGATATGAAATAAAACGTTATTAGCGCACGACAAGTAACTACGAACGTCGATTACTCAATAAGCAGGCGTTCAGACGTAACAGCCGTAGTTTTCAGTGACAACAACGGTCGCATATTAAACATAAAATGCAGCTCTAGCGGCTTAGATCGTAGTTGCGTACCCTTGGCCGCGAATGCCCTGTCGCCCTCAGTCGACCCTAGAGCGCCCTCGGTGCCCTGCCGTCCTTGCCCACCCTTGCGCCTTCTACCAAGCTATTGTACCCTACCCTACCCTCGCTATCACTAACTACAATACTCCACGGTGCACGTTGAATTTTCATGAAATATATAATGGGTGGGAGACGCTTTGTTTTGGTTCTGAATTTCAGACTTTCAATGAAACTTTTTGGTCGGTATCTCGTTTCAGCTGAACAATAATGTTACGTTATTATGTGCTCGTTTGTTTATTGGGTTAGTTAGTTAGTCGTTGGGATTGGGATGGAATTAAGAAGTGAGTTCGCTCCTTTTTTCGGAGGAGTGTTGTTATAAGTTAATGTGGTGATATCTGTGTATTGTATCTCCCATACGGATAAACCGATTTTTATATAGTCGTTTTTGTTTGATAGGTGATTGTTAATTCAAATAAAACTGACAAGGTTGTTGAGTCGGGGGAAGGCCCGACTGCAATGCAGAAGGTTGCGGCTTCGATTCCCGCCGGATGCAAGTCTTTATGCTTAAAATAAATATTTGTTTCTGGTCTGGGTGTTTTCTATGTATCATATGTAGTTATTTACAAAAAAAAAAGTATATTACGTAGTACCTATGTATATCCGTTGGCTAGTACCCATAGTACAAGCCTAGTGCTTAGTTTGGGGCAAGATTGCGCAGTGTGTAACGTCGTCCATTTTTTTTTAATATTTAAAACATAGGTATACTTAGATCGTTATTAATTTCAGACTAGAATCTGACATTTTGGTTTTTTGTCTTTTTCTTCAGGATAATGTGTCATATTGTAGCCTACAATTATATTCAATTCAATTCAATTCAATTCATTTATTCAAGTCAGATATCATAGATCCATTGTTTTGTTAGTAAGTATATCTTATATCTATGTTAGTAACAAAAATATTCCTAATAGCATATAAAAATTAAAATCTAAAATAGTCAAAAAATAAATAAAAATATCGCAATTATCAGTTTAACAATATTACATTAGTGAATAAAATATGTATGCTTTTTGTCAAAACCACCTGCCACTTTTATACAGTGATACATAATGGTCTCATATTTATTGGCTGCAACGTTCAGGATATAACGAAGTAAAATATTTAACCTAATCGCACTCCTTCCAATTTATTTTGTATTTTCGAGTTTTTCTGTCTGGTCGTTGCGTTGCGTTGATAGAGCGAGCTATAATTCGGTGCTTTCTCCAACTCAAGTAGCAGTGGTCGGTGTTCCCACGATACTTTCTAATTTTTCGGCAATTTCTACCGCATTTGTTTGGTTGCTCGATATATTTCCCTATTAAAGTCTAAGTAGACTAAATAAAGATAAAGCACCTAGTATTTTGAGAATAGTAATAAAGACGAGAAGAACAGACAAGAGAAATTAGTGAAAAGTTAAAGAATAATGAAATAGGTGTCTTTAAGGTTGAAGGTAAGTTATTCCAGGCCACTTTATAATGGAAAGGGTTAGAGCAGTTGAAGTACCTACCTATCTTTAGGTATGTACCTATCTCCCTCTTATTCGAGCGATGCGATATTCTCAGTTGCATCCCTTTCGGGAGCCAGGGGTGCGCTAAAACCACATTATTTGGGGTCAGCACAGTAAGTAAGTCATCAATGACCATGCACACCCACATGTGGTAGATTTGACAATATTTTTACGGCCGGCCGCCTTCCCGACACCAACCCTCCTTACGACCAAGCAGTTTTACCGCGTCGCTCAAGAGAGCTCCAGGTTTGCTAGTATCGCCCAGATCCCTTTTACGACATCCACGCGAAGAGATGGTAATGCCCTATATTCTATGCCGGGCCATCTTAGCTAGGTAGGTACCTAATCCATATATTACATATCTCAAACATAGTTCTGCACAGTAGAGATGTATGGCTATAGGGAAGTGTTTGTAAGAACCAATAGAATCGAGGCTAGGTAGTTAGAGGGATTCTAAGGCGTCGTCCTAATTGGGAGCGATCGTACGATGGATGCGTTCTCATCGTGCGATGAGTTTCAAACATACAGATTTCATCAGAGTGTCCTATTTGAACCTCGCAAGTAATCGTGCGAGCACATAAAATCTCAATATAAACATAAAACGATCGTACGATGCGTTTGATCGTGCGATCCCAATTAGGACGACGCCTAATGGTTATTAATAAACATACCCATAGCTTCGCATTGTCCGCATCTTTGGTGGTAAAGCAGCTTAAGAGACTGTTGCTAATGGAGCGTTTAGATGGTGCTGATTTCCGAACTATTGGCTTGAAGCCAGTCCAGTAAGCAGGTGAGAAAACATAATGTAAATGGACGATCTTTTAGAACATGCTTGTTTTTCAGCTGTTTTGTATTGACCTGAAATGAGCACCGTGCGATTGGTACATAGCATAAGTTTATGTTGAGTACCTAATATCCACAAAATTTTATTATGTAAGTTTTGTATAAAGACTAGCTGTATCCCGCGGTTTTACCCGCATCTGTCCAAATTCCGTGGGAATTTTCTAAAACCCTTTCTTATCGGATGCCTTCATGACATTAAGAACACTCTCTACTAGCAGTAGTTTCGATTGTGCGTTGATCAGTCAGGACAAAAAGCATTTTATAGATAACTACGCAGCTGTGTCCCGCGGTTTCACGAGCATAAATCCCGATCCTATGAGAATTTTTAAAAATCCTTTCTTATCGGATGCCTACATCACATAAAGAACATATTCTCCAAATTTCAGCCCTCTACTATCAGCAGTTTAGGCTGTGCGTTGATCAGTCAGTCACTCAGGACAGGACAAAGCATATTGGATATAGATTGCGAGATATAAATAGACATGGAGGAGGCGTAGTATTCGCCCACTTTATGATAATAATGAAGCTAAGTTTGACAAATCAATATAAAATTATATGTACCCAAATGCTCCAAATAAGCGCCTAATTTTAAATTAAATTAAAAATAATAAATTTCTAGTTTTTTTTAAAGATTAATATAATATCTAGGTACTTCCCATGTGGTAGGTAAGGTACTTTACTGATAGTAGAGATTTTAAATATTTTTTAAATATTATTTTTAAAATCAAGTTAAAATAGGTATGAAAATCAAAAATTAATTTAGCTTTAACACATACTTACAAATATTCATTTACATTCGTTTCTCATACATAACAGCCAGTTTGTCCCGAATTCAGCGATGCAATCCGCGGGAACGCCATCATTGCATTATTAAATAACAACATACAATTTTTGTGAAATACCTACCTACGATAAAATAAGATTAATTTTAAACTACGGTATGAATTTTATTGATAAACTAGCGACCTGTCCCGGCTTCGCACGGTGCATAGGTATATTATACGTATGGTTCTTCCTCTTGATATACTCTCTATTTAAAAAAAATCTAGATCTAAGATTATAGATCTAAGCATATTACATGCTCCCTCTCTCTGCTCTCTGAATGTATTCACAAAAAACTGCACTCTTTGTGATTAGTTAGGTATAAAAAAGTAAGAAGATTCGCATTGTATACCTTATTTATCACAAAAGGATTTCCTGTAATGATAGGTTTAAGAGGACAGTCTACCTACTCTTTCTCCATACAAACGAAGTCGACTATTTCCTCCCTGGATGAATACATTTGAGGAAATATGTTTAAGCCATAAAACCTATATCTGCCATGACTATGCCCCTACGTTTTTTATTTTCTAATTAAAATAGAAAAAAAAACCTGAAATAATTGAAAATGAAAAAAATCAAAACGTAGGGGCATAGTCATGGCTGATATAGGACTTAAGGCATAAACATATTTTTTCTAATATCTTTATCCAGGGAGGAAACAGTCGACTACGTTTGTGAAGTTTGTATGGAGAAAAGAGTAGGTAGACTGTCCTCTTAAATGTGGATACAATAAATAAGTAAATATATAACAGGCGGTGTGCACAGCACCATCTAGTCTCAAACTATGCAACAAGGTTTGTACTATGGTCTAGCAACCCCATAGAAAAAGCTCGCAAAGTCCCTAAATTTCGTAGAACAAAAATTACCTCGTGTCACTGCGAGCAAAATGCAGAATTTATTCAATACATACAAATCCTGTGTATTGGTAGGAGGTAGTAGGCACGCCTATTTTTGAAGATTTCCATACTGAGAACTACGAGTAGGTATCATTCATTATACTTTCAAAAAGCTGAAAAATAATACCAATCTGGGGATCATACAAGTATTTTGTCTAATGGCGGGAATCGAATCCGCAATCTTCTGTGCTACTACTTCGAAATCCTCCAACGGGCCAAAGAAGTCGTCTAAGTTAATAAATTATAAGTATTAGATACCGCAACTAGCAAGTCGTTTGTCCAAGAAGTGCGTGATGACGATGACACATTTTCTATGGAATCTTAATAGTTAAGCTATCACTTACTTAATAGTCAAAAAGAAGCTGGAGGAACCTACGTATAGGTAGGTAAGTATAAATAATAATAACTTAGCCCTAGGTGTGACAACTGGAAGGGCTAAAGAAACAAGCGACAGAAAGATCCAACCAATGGTTCTTGCATATCTAAGTATGTACCAACAACGCACAGCATCTTCGAGCACAGCCAGTACTGCACACCACATCACAGATGTACCAATTCTCAATTCTTCCTCTCGTACGCCTTTCTATATGAAACAGGTTTCGTGGTACGGAGGTAGCTGTTTTTCTGATGGTCTCACAAACCGGTTGACCATCGGCGTAATGACGAGCGCGACCGTGCTCGACTCAGAATCGGTACACCTAAATGTCGAATACCTACCTACCTACTTTGCATTAGTTAAAAATGTAGGTATCACTGTGTTGTGTGTTGTTGGATGGTTTAGATATTTGGTTTAGATCAGGGGTTCCCTAACTTATTTGAGCCACGCCCCCTTTCGACCATGAAAAAAAATCCGCGCTCCCCCGTCCTCCAGTCCAGATTATCAGGTCGGAATAAAAAAAATAAATAACAAAAAAGTATTCTTATTGCTCATTGAAGTTTTACAAAGTCATACAAAAGGTATTTGGTAAGTAGTACCAAAGATTCTTGACAGGCGTCAATTTCAAATATTTTCATCGGTCATTTCGAGCAGTCTGGAATGCATTCTCTCAGCGATCCCGCGTGGCCCGCGCCCCCCTGGAAAGGTCTCTGCGCCCCTCCTGGGGGGCGCGCCCCCAACTTAGGGAACCACTGGTTTAGATATTCATATGTGGAGCTATCTAGAAGTCTGAAAATTATTAGGATGACAGATTGTTACAGGGACTACAGTTTTACAGATTGATTATAATACACACATACATACTTACTTACCTACCTAGATAGTTCAAAAGTAATTCACGGTTTTTATAGACAAGACAAGACATATTATTATAGGTCGGGTCGGGTGGGGTTGGGCGGGTTGTGTGTTTGTGGATGTGATGTAAGGTATAGTGGGGTAAATCTGATATACTTATTCAGTGGGGTAAATCCGAATTTATTAGAAAATGGATTTAATATCACTCTGACTAAAGGTCTATTCCGTATTTACCCCACTTTAGGAGTTACCCCAGTACATCTTAGTGTTTATTACCAACTTATTTTAAAAGACTGACAGACAGAGTTACTTTCGCGTTTAAAATATTAGCAAGGATTATAGTTTATGGTGTAGATTAGTATGCTCCGGTTCCACTACAGTTCTAAATATGCGACAATGTGATCACTGGAAAACATAACCCCATGAGTCGCGTTCCGAAGACCGAGATTACTGTCGATTCAAAACGATCATGTGAATATCTTATTGAATAAAAATATTTTTGAGTTTGAATTTAAAAGATAATAGTGTGGGTACGATTAGAGATAGATTGTTTATTAGTTTTGAACGAAAATTAATACAAAACAAAACTCATAATATCTTACGAATAAGGTATTTTATTTTATAGTAAGACTGACGTTTCCTTTCACTTACCTATCGCTATAGTGCGTTTCATCTTTAATTACCTATGCCGTCATGTTGGTAGCAAAACAAAAAAGTCTTGGGTTAATATCTTAAATGTGCTATACCCTCAACCTTGAATACAGGAAGATTCGTTCATTCATTCTTTATACACCCCCTAAATTCAAGGTATCAATTTTTTTTTTGTATTTTGCACTTTATTGTTTTGCTACCAACATGACGGCATAGGAATTTAAAGATGAAACGCACTCTAACCTATCATTTAATGATTACAGCACGGCACAGAATCATAATAGTGCAAGGCACAATGTAAGTGCACAGGAATCTACCCAATTTGGGCTTACAATTTTATAGGTCGGTGAATACTGAATAGGTTTTACTTAAAGTTTTTAACTAATATATTCTAAAAGGTTTTCCCATAGTACTCTATAATTTAAATCAAAAGATACGACGAATCTACTTATTTTATATACGTACCTAGTTATATTCGGGTAATAATCGTCAGTGAAAAGAGCGGGAAAGCTCCCCACCCGGGGCGCCATATTGGATTGGAATTGCGTTCCATTGTGCGCAGCAAAGCTGGGCGCTTGTTCGGGCGACTCTCGCTCGGCAGCGAGTCTTGCCACGTGCAACGCACATCTGCCGAGCGGGAGACTTGGGCAACCCTTCTTAAACCAGCATCTCACCAAATACAATATCAATTCATCCTATTTAACTCTTTTTCTCTCCTCTTAAAAGAAAATCTCTCTGAAACGCTGTAATTTACAGTAACTACGCCTACGTAAGCTAAGCACCGACCCTACCTACGCGACGCTTTATGACAGCTCTTTGTCTACGTTTCCTTTTAAATCCAGTCCCGGAAGCAGACCAGTGCCAGTATCTGAAACAAAAAAAAACTAAAAGTAATTAAACAGTTTTTTTTAATAAAGAAAATCGATGGCATCCAATAAAATTAACGTGAGAAAACAACAAAACCGTTTGTAATAAAATCTCCGGGTACTACCGATATTAGCTGGCAGTGAGTGCGATCGTTGTGCGCATGCGTGGGGAGAGGGTCAGCCTCCCGTCGCTCGCTCGCCTCCCCTTCGAATTACGCACTCTATTTAGGGGCTGATACAAAGAACAAGTCGGGCCTATCTATTTTGGTCTCACTCAGGAATATTGTCATAGACAAAGTTATTAGATTCTGAACGTTCTTTCCTGGAATGAGGTGAAATATGGTTGTTTGGCGGGAAAATAAAATTACCGGGCTAATATATGAACTAGTTATCTGGATGGTATTATAGCTTTGTTTAACCTACCTATCTATAGGTGGTGTATGTACTCGTTCTTGTTTTATTGTTATGTTAACTTAGTTAGTAAGTTATGACTAGTGAGTCCCGATCCTGTAGGAATTTTCAATATTCCTTTCTTATCGGATGCCTACATCACATAAATAATACACTGTCCAATATTAGGCTCTCTACCATCAGCGGTTTAGGCTGTGAGTTGATCAGTCAGTCAGTCAGTCAGAACAAAGCATTTTGTAGATATAGAAGATTGACAGACGAATCTTCTAGGAGAGTGCTACGTCTCAGACCGAATGTCTATAATTTTTACTTAACCCGTTTAGCCCCAATTGCGCCAAGCGGAACTCGAAATTAGATCTGCCTCAATAGCAAATCCTGTTCCGATTTAGGCACAATTTTGACATAATTAATAGGTTTTTAGAGTTATTTTTACCCCTAGTTTTTTTTACCCTACGCTTTGGTACAATTGGGGCGCGTGCGTGAGATAGTGCTCAAATTATCGATGATTATAATGCATATACTATACGTATACGCATTATCCATAAGCTGATAATGCGTATATGTACGTACATTAAGTTTGAAACAGTCACTTATCCGGCGAAGATATTTTTTGCGAATAAATATTTGATTTCGGCGTTGTTTTGTCTAACTCTGGAAACTGGGGCAAGATTTTCTCTACGTTTGCAAGAGCTATAATCTGCTTTGAAAATTCTGCAATTTATTTAGAAGTTTACCTCGTATTTTTATAACCTTTCCATGTTTTCCTTTCCAAGTATAGAGTAGAACCGATTGTGATGAGACCTGCGGTATCTATAGGTAGAGATAACTGGAGTTTTGGAAATAAGTTAGGTATAAGTACCAACTCATAAAATATTGATTTATTTAGCACACAGAACACATTATAACAAAAATACCTAAGTATTCTATAAATATTATAAGTAGGTCTGTCTACTATATTAGATTAAAAAGGTGTTATTTATCCCAATATTTCTACGGCTTATCCGAGTCTAGCCGAATACTTACTAGACTATATAGCTATTATAAAATGTCTTAACATTTTAATTAGGTAGTTTAATTTAAGACTTATAGCTCGTTTACACAGTGCGAGTTAGCTTGCCAGTTACTGCCTAGCTAGTAGACAGCTACTCGCACACCATAGCTCGACTCTCCTAGCTTCTCATCTGAGTGATGTTCCCGGTTGCACCCCTTTCGGGAACCCAGGGCCCGCTAAAACCCAAAATTATTTGGACTCGGCACAGTAGGTAAATCATCAATTTATCATTGACCATAACAACTGCAAATAGATTTGGCAATATTTTAAAGACCGGCCGGGCCTGCCTGACGTCAACCCTCTTAGGGACCAAGAAGTTATCCGCCACCCCGCGGAGAGACCTCGATAGTAACTAGTCTCCCCTAAATCCTTTAGTCGCCTTTTACGACACCCACGGGAAGAGCTGGGGTAACCCTAGTCTATGCCGGGCTACACGCTTTCTTTCGTTTTTGCGACTGAGGCACGTAGCGACATCTACGGGTTACTATTGCAGGTTACCGGCTTGCATTTTCCTAGTTACAAAAATAAATACAACGCTGAGATGTAGTTTCCTATTAGGTACTTACATTGATTTTTAGGGTACCTCAACAGGTAAAAAAGAAACCCTTATGAACCACTTTGTTGTCCGTCAGTAAAGTTATTTTAAAGTCTTTCATGCACTTTAATCGATGTTTGGTTCTGCAAGAAATGAGTAAACAGCTAATCAAAGGTGGAGAAACATGATGAATTTAAAACGTGGTTCCGGACTCAGTTCCGTATTCTGTTAGATAGATAGATGACGATCTTTGTGGCACGTCGGGGGGAGGCTTGTGCAATGGTTCCGGGTTCGATTCCTGCGGGGTGCAAGTATTTACGATTAAAAAAGAAATTTTTCTTTCTGGTCTGGGTGTTTTCTACGTATCATGTGTATATGTTTTTACAAAAAAAAAGTATAATATTACGTAGTTTATCCGTATGGTATCATGGTATAAGCCTTGTGCTTAGTTTGGGGCTAGATTGGGTTGTGTGAACTTGTGTGTAACGTCGTGGAATATTTATTATTTATTTATTTATATGGATGAACGCTTTATTTGCACAACTCAAGGTACAATACATTAAGTATAGAATTACGAAATGCTCAAAAATAGAACTTTGCACAAACGGGTGACCCTATTGTTAAAAGCGGTTTCTTCCAGGCAACCTTAGGATGGAGAGTTTAGCTTGAAACGGCAGGTTGGGTTCCGTTGCGATTATTGTCTTGTTTCCGAGAGATTCTACTCGCTTTTCGCTCGCTCGTCTCTATCATAGAGGAGAATCAAGCAAAATAAAGTAAGTTTACACCCGCACTTCTCTCTCTCACTAATCTCCGTCCAAAAATAGGACTCTAGAAGGTTGTGGAAGTCCTATTTTTGAATCGCTCGTTAAGCGATTAAAATCGGTCGATTTCAATGTCAAAAATGTTCTGTGGTAAAGCGCACGAGCGTAGCAAGTGGTGTCAACTAAAAAACGCGGGAGTCCGACGTCGAAGAAAAACCAGTAAAATTCAAGCGATACTTACGCTTGACGAGGGCTTCAGAACTCTGTAATCCATTTAGGTAATTTTTGTTCTTTCTTCTTTTAGTATAAGATATTAGGTACCTACTTACCTACCTAAGTATTTCAAGAAATAATTAACAACGAAGAATCGATTGGGAAATTGCCGATTTATGTTCACGATGCAATGTTCAAGTCAATAAAATCAAAGGAAATTGTCTTCGTATGAGGTTAGAGGAACGTACATAGGTAGATATAGAAAGCTTCTTCTTATCATTTTAAACGACTAAACGTAGAGCACCGCTAGGCTAGCATGACAGAACGATACACATTTTGTCGAATCGGCATAAAGGTTTCCTCACTTTTTCTCGTCGTTTGAGAGCAAGAACTTTATATCCATTCGACAAAATGTTTCTCATGCTATCATGCTAGCCTGATTCAGTAGGTAAACAGTGACAAAACTTATACCATAGCGTCAGCTAGAGCTGCTTTTTACTTAATTTTTTTGGAGTTTTGGTGGGAACGCGGTAAGAAAATGTGTCGCTGAATTTTCATTGTCATGAAATCTATATAAAATGCGTGTAAATAGAATAAATCAGGGGGCATATTTAATCAATTTAGTTTCGTGAAAGTGTATAAGTGTAGTGAAAATTTAAACTACTTAGTGCCACTACTTAGACTTTTGCGTTGTTTCCAAGCCTCGTGTAAAAAGTTGTTATAAATAGCCACCATCTTGACTGTTTTTGTATCTGCAAATAACTTGTACATTTTATAAAATACTTGACACTGGCTATAAACCGATAAGAAATATTACATAACCTTAACTTTTGAAACAATTTTGACATAACCAATTTTGGGGCATGATGTCCGTTCTGGGGCGTTCCTGCTGCAAAGTTTGTCCTTTGCGGTTCAACGCTGGAATGCTGCTAGCATTCCGGGCAGCTCTGCATCTGGAACGCTTGGGGATGGGTTATTTTAGTTTTGGTGATTTTGTTTTTCTTTGTTTTGGTTAGTATTTTTTTTTTACAAATTAATGGATGGTTTTTTAAGTAATTTACTAAATAAAATAGATAAATCCAAGTAATTTTGGGTTGAAAATTAAAATGTAATATAACAATGCAAAACCCCGTGTAAGCAAACCAAGCTTAAACCTCTAGTAACCAAGTTAAGATGGTGGATATTGATAATTATTGCGTTTCTAGACCGCCGGATGCGACCGACCGGAGCGGCCGGAAGCGGACCCGGGGCGCCCGGAACGGACCGCCTCACTGATGCTGACGCTGACAAATTCATTATTAACTATCCGGGTACAGTCCTTCACTGGTTATATTACCTGCTGAGATGGAATGATCGATGCTTTTAGAATTATCGTGCCAATAACTCCGCGCTAGAGTAAAAATGTAAATATAAATATATGAAAATTGCATGCTGGAGTTTATGTGGCGCAAAGAATTAGTATTGCCATTCAGCGTGGCAATGCGGCCAGCATGTTGGGCTCGCTGCCAAGTGACGGGGACCTAGATATTTATTTTATCTTTTTTTTTTGTAACTGTAACCTACTACTTAATATTAATTGTCTAGAAAATTTATCTTCAAGGAAAAATAGCATTTAAATTTTTTCACTTGCGGCGAGGCTTGAACTCGCGTCTTTGGGTCAGTACCCAAACGTCTATACCAACTAGACTACGCAAGTCCCCGGCGAGGACCTGCGTAGTAATTTTTGAATGCTATTTTTCCTTGAAAATAAATTTTCTAAATAAAATAGCCTTGAGCTACATACAAAAAATAAAAATAAAAAAAATATTAATTGTCTATTTTACAATTATCTTTAATTTCTAAATAAATACCGAAGTAATTATTTATTTAAACTAAGAAATTGCATAACGTTGCACAGAACACCATCTAGCTCCAAACTAAGCAACTAGGCTATTACTAAATGTACTAGACAAAAGATATAAGAAGGGACTATAATATGTTTTTGTATAGAAACACCCAGAAACATAAACAAACATTTACAGTCAGCATTAATACTAGTTCCCGGCGAGAATCGAACCTGCATTTTTGAATTGAATTCGAGTAAAAATCTGATTAAATGTATAAATATTTTGAATAGCTCTTGTTAACAATTACCACTGGATGAGGAACAATCAATGTTTAAAATTAATAAAAACAGCGTTTTTTTTTAAATGAATCGACCTAATTGGGTCAGAGGCGTCTCTAGCTCATGTAGCGCCCGTGTGCAATATCTCCTTGGCGCCCTCTAGTAAGAGTTAAGAGTGATTCCAATATGGAATAATAAAGGTACAAACAACAGTACTAACTTGACGTAGGTACCCCTAATATTATTTTATGGTGAAGTTGAAAAAATATGTCGGGAAACAATAGGTACCTACATACACCGATATCTTTTGAATGAAATGTCCGAATTGAATAAATCAAAAGGTCCTAGAAAGGTATTGAATTCGTCTTGAATATGAAGTAATTTATTTTACCATTAATTAATACCAAGGTACAAAATAAAAGGTTATTAAAGCGACGGCATGTTCACGAGTTCCGGTCGGCAGTGGCACACGTACGTAGGATTTTTTCCCCTTCCTCATTCCGACTGCCATATCCGTAGCCTCCATGAACACGTTCAAATTCCACCCCCATTTCACCCACATGACCGTTCAGATCACCACCCAAAACGATTCCCTGTGACAACGAGATAGCCCCAAGGACCTCGCCGAGTTTATCCTAAAACCACCTCTTATCAGCGTCGCTACAACCGACCTGTGGCGCGTAAGTACTTACGACGTAAGTAGGAATCCCCCCAATTCACGCACATAAGTCGATCGCACCGATAGCTAAAGCGATTCACCTCCAAGATATCGCCATGCAATCCCTCAGCGAACACCACAGCCACCCCGTTCTCTTCACCAGGTGCACCCGTGTAGATCAGTTTGTTGCCTTCCGCCTGAAGAGTACGACGGCCAGCTCCCTCGCGCGTCCGGTTAGCGTGAGAATGTTCCACGTTGCGAAGCCGAGTTTCACCTTGTATTTCGGGGCTCGCGTCTTTGGCCGTGCCCGCCCGGTAGCCCTCGTCCACTTACCACAGGAGTCGGGCGAAGCTCCTGTGCGCCGTTATGCGGCGGCGCCCTATCCGTGTGGCAATCATTTTTTGAACTCCCATAAAAGGTTTGGCGAATTTCGACTTTTACGGGAGCGACTGTCGTCTGACCTCCCAACCCCGAAGGGAAAGTGCGCCAGAGCCTCGTCCGTTTATCAGCAGGTGCAACAAGCTAGCAGGTGAGGTTGGCTTGGGCCCAACGATCTTAGTGGGCCCCATACACACCCAGTGGGCCCCATACACACCCGTTTCTGTTTATAAATCTAAATATTATTTAATTCTTTATGTAATTGTATTTTGATATAAAGAAATGATTCTTAATTTACTTGTTTTATTTAATTCTTATAAAATATGCTATTTTCATACCTTGATATTTACGCAAAATCATTAATCGTATCAGGCGTCATTTTTCCTCGCCACTCAATCATTAACAACAACACGTTGTCATTAACTTCAAGAGTCATCTTTTAAAAATTTGATATTTCTCCTAAAATAGCTTTACAGTGTTGCCTCTTTTACCATTTTCTATTATATTAATCAAGTAATTAATAAAGTACAAAAGATTTGCTCTGGCACAGGGTTTAATATTTTTTCATAAAAATAAGCAAAAAAATATTCCGGTCGAAGAATCACCCTCCCGACACGCGCCTTTGAGTAAATAGCGATGAGACATCTAGCCCTAATACCTATACTATTTCGAATTACCATCTCATACCTACCTACCTACCGTAGACCATAACAGAATCTTTAAAAATAAATATGAAATAAAATGAACCCCATAGTATCCGAAATGCGATTCTGAACGGGGGCTGGGTGTGGGCGCCGCGGCGCCCCTGAGACCGCTGCGCCCGTGTGCTGTGCACACCCTGCACACCCGCTAGAGACGCACCTGAATTGGGTCATTAGTTTTTGCGTGAAAGTAACAAACATACAATGCATCCTTTGGTGAGAGCGTCACCGCAATGTTATTCGGAGGACGTTGGTTCAATTCACGCTGGACGTATGAAATTAAACGCAATTCATTTTGAAAAACCATTTACTAACTTTATTAGACACGGATCTAGATCGCGTCATAGATAATCATTTTAAATTTTACTTTTAAACTAATTATAAACAATGATTATCTATAACGCGATCTAGACCCGTGTCTAATAATAATGATGGACGAAAATCGTGTAAGTTTAAAAAGTGCATTTACTAACTATTCTTAACTCCCAAATGTGCATTGGTACCACTTAGTGATACAGTCTTTAGGACATAGTTGTATCTAGCAATATTTTTTACGTACGAAAATGATCGTATTCTGTATCTATAAAATGCTTTGTTCAGACTGACTGATGAATCATCGCACAGCCTTAACCGCTGATAGTAAAGAGCTGAAATTTGAAAGAGAGTTTGAAAGTTTGGATATGGACTGTCGTCTGAAAGTAGGCGATATACAGATATCAACTACAACGAGCAACTATCTCGCGATGAGACACAATGAACCATGTATCTTAGATGCATGTTAGATCTTAAATCTTTTGGTGGTCGATTATTCTTAGTCCAAGTAAGTCTCAGTCTTTTTGAGTAAGATTACTTGATTATTCAGTTAGATAATTATTAATTTAGGTCAAGATGGTTCTTTAATTAGTTGTATTTAATTTCTTTCTTGTGGTTGGGTACTTCTTATTTGTAAGGATCTACCAAATTAAACTTCAAGTTGATGTTGACTCGTCGACGATAATTTTCACACTGCTCTCCAGTCTTGTTCACACCCCTTTTTATACCGGGGCGTAAACAACTTGGCAAAGTGACGTAAAATTAACTTCAACAACTTTTTATTTTTAAATATTCAAATCTCAATTATTATTATTATTTTTAAATGATTAAAAAAACGAGTTACAGCTAGTTATGAAGTGTAGTTTCGGAACGCGCCCTCTGATGAGAAGAAACTACAAGAAACTCATGAGGGTTTACTTTTTTGTGATTATGTTTTGTATTCAACTGATAAATTACAAATAGTCACATCAAACATTAGTTTAAGAAATTAGAAGTTGTCTAAACATAAAACAATATTTAAAACAATTAATTTAAAACAATATTACAATAAAGAAAGTTAATTTACCATCATTCGATCATCCGATCATGTTTTGATTTTGAAGGTAGTATTCAAAATCAAAACATGCCACTGAGTTTGTCTTTAAAACGTTTTACGTAATCTGTTAATTGTTGAAGTGAACATTTCAGTGCTAAGTGGAATAATTCGACATGGTGATTAACAACACAGACGATATTCTGAGATCAATAAATCAATCTAGTGAGTTTCCTCTCCAATTGAAATATGGATCCAACACGGCCATTCTGCGTATACGCACGTGCTCTGGGCGTATTTTTTTTTTTTTTGTTTTTACCTGTAAAAAATGTTTGGTGCTTCAACTACACTCTTTTCTTTGGTGCTTCAACTACACTCTTTTCTTTGGTGCTTCAACTGCACTCTTTTCTTTGGTGCTTCAACTACACTCTTTTCTTTGGTGCTTCAACTGCACTCTTTTCTTTGGTGCTTCAACTACACTCTTTTCTTTGGTGCTTCAACTGCACTCTTTTCTTTGGTGCTTCAACTGCACTCTTTTCTTTGGTGCTTTATGTATTATTTACAACATTGTTTATATTCATTTATATTTGATTTTTTTTTTTTGTATTTGTTTTTCATTTTTGTATTTGTTTTTTTTTTCTTTTGGTATATAAATTATTTATATGATGTTAGATACCATACTATTTGTAAAATATATAGATAAATAAATAAATATTGTCCGTCGCTACACAACGGATATACTACATGTATATATTTTTTGTAAATACATATGATACATAGATAAAAATAAGTTAAAATGTGATGAAGAAGCAGCTGGACCACCCAGAAGAGGCCACGGTACTGGCTTTCATACTCTCCGTTGATTGAGCCTGATGGGGCTGTTGGGTCGGCTACCACGGCAGCTAATGATTTCGTTTTCTTCTTTTGTCTCTGCACAAAACAAAAAAAACAGCACAGAATCACGTCCAATTTTAAAAAACATTTATAGTTTAACAGAGTCTTAGAAATTTCAAAGCCAAGATAGTTGTGTAAGCATCGTGTAGACAGAAAAAAAAAATGTTTAGTTGAAATGGAATATTGAGTAAATTTTAATATTTTAAAATCATATAGTTTTTTGTTAAAGCTCGCTCGGCTATTCTGACGATAGCCTCGTCTCAGAATTCATCTTAAGAGCCCATATAACTCCAATTGCGTGACATTAATATCGCTAGCAAATTTTAGATGTGGTAATGAAGACGTAGGATGCTTGTACGCAAAATTTTAGAGCGTAAAATCAAACATTTGGGAATTACAAGTTAAAAAAACATTAATTTTGAATTTCAAATCATGGATGTCCTGCACAGAACTAAGATCAGTTCATCTACAACGTTATATTAGTATTAGTATAAGTAATGTATTGACTAACTAAACTGATATTTCAAATAAATTTTATAGGTAACTGTCCGAGAAAAATCAGTTCTGGCCCACTACAGAGGCTTAATCTGTTAAAAAAAAATATCAGTGTCATTTGTTCAGTTGTTGAATTTACTAACTAGTTTTCGGCCCACTTCAAATGATGGACTTCAATTGAAAAGTATGGGTGGCTAATATAGTTAATTTCGGATTTTTTTTTTTTTTTTTTTTTTTTTTTTTTTGATTTCATTTTGTTTCATTTCAATCACCATGAATCGAAACCACAAAATTAGGGAAAAAAAAATTCAATTGTACCGTCAGGAAAGTAAGAAATTGTTTTACATTACCATTATTGTTGTCTCGAGGAAGATAGTCAAAGAATTTTGGTCCGATGTCAGGGTCGGGTTCGACAATGGGCTTCGTCTCCAGCACTTCTGATGTTAGATCTTAAATCTTTTGGTGGTCGATTATTCTTAGTCCAAGTAAGTCTCAGTCTTTTTGAGTAAGATTACTTGATTATTCAGTTAGATAATTATTAATTTAGGTCAAGATGGTTCTTTAATTAGTTGTATTTAATTTCTTTCTTGTGGTTGGGTACTTCTTATTTGTAAGGATCTACCAAATTAAACTTCAAGTTGATGTTGACTCGTCGACGATAATTTTCACACTGCTCTCCAGTCTTGTTCACACCCCTTTTTATACCGGGGCGTAAACAACTTGGCAAAGTGACGTAAAATTAACTTCAACAACTTTTTATTTTTAAATATTCAAATCTCAATTATTATTATTATTTTTAAATGATTAAAAAAACGAGTTACAGCTAGTTATGAAGTGTAGTTTCGGAACGCGCCCTCTGATGAGAAGAAACTACAAGAAACTCATGAGGGTTTACTTTTTTGTGATTATGTTTTGTATTCAACTGATAAATTACAAATAGTCACATCAAACATTAGTTTAAGAAATTAGAAGTTGTCTAAACATAAAACAATATTTAAAACAATTAATTTAAAACAATATTACAATAAAGAAAGTTAATTTACCATCATTCGATCATCCGATCATGTTTTGATTTTGAAGGTAGTATTCAAAATCAAAACATGCCACTGAGTTTGTCTTTAAAACGTTTTACGTAATCTGTTAATTGTTGAAGTGAACATTTCAGTGCTAAGTGGAATAATTCGACATGGTGATTAACAACACAGATGATATTCTGAGATCAATAAATCAATCTAGTGAGTTTCCTCTCCAATTGAAATATGGATCCAACATGCATGTTTTTTTTTCATCGCATCTGTTTTTCTTGTTTCGCTTTTTTTTTTAATTATTAATGTTCACTTAGCAAGCATTAAGCATCAGTGAAAACTTTGTTGGATTAAGTTATATTTTTCATAAGTTGTTTTTAGTTGTTATAGTTCTGTATGTTTCCCTAATAAACCTATAATAAATAAATAAATAAATAAATATACACAAAATTAAGTTGGGTATGTTGTAGGTATATTAATAAACTAGCTGCGCCCCGTGGTTTCATCCGCGTAAGTCCCGATCCCGTGGGAGTATCGGGATTAAAATATTAAAATAGGAATAGCCTATAGCCTTCCTCAATAAATGGACTATCCAACACTGAAATAATTTTTCAAACCGGACCAGAGCGGTTAGCGAACAGCAGATTAACACGTTCAAACAAACCAAAGCGCCATCTCCTACCGTTCAGCAGCTGAAAACGCGCATACTTCGTACAAGGAAAACTCGGAAGCCATAATGCTAAGGAACATTTTATTTGCCCTGACCTTGGGACCAATATCCCCGGCGCTCACCTAGGCACGTACTGCCGGAAACGATGACTAAACCCGTGTAGTCGAGCGACAAATGCTGACTTCGTACAGCCGTATAGAGACGGTAAAATCTGTGGACAATTTTCATAGATTTTCGTGAACCTTTTTTCTTCTTATTTATTTCACTTTGCTACACTTCAAGTTATCTACAGCTCGTTGCTCGTCACTACTATGTTTAGTGTTTCAGGGTTCCTTACCCAGAGGGTAAAAACGATATCGTTTTAGTAAGACTAGATAGGTACACTGCCTGCCTGTCTGTTACCAGGTTATTGTATCTTATGAACCGTGATAGTTAGACAGTTAGGATTATCACAGATGATGTAAGTAGTGGCGGATTGGCGAATGTTTCATGGCTTCGGACCGTGTCTTAAGACATGTCAGTTTTCACACGAAGTTTTCCATCACCGCAAGAGCAATGCTCATAGTGCGCATATTTTTTTTCTTAAGAGGATAGTCTCCATTCTCTTTCTCCATACAAACGAAGTTTGAATTTTCCTCCCTGGATAAAGACATTAGAGCAAATATGTTTATGCCATAAAACTTATATCTGTCATGACTATGCATCTACCTTTTTATTTATTATTATTTTAATTAGAAAATAAAAAGAAATAAAAAGGTAGATGCATTGTCATGACTAATATATGTTTTATGGCATAAACATATTTGCTCTAATGTCTTTATCCAGGGAGGAAAATTTAAACTACGTTTGTATGGAGAAAGAGAATGGAGACTATACTCTTAAAGAAAAAGACACTGTTCGGGGATTCGAAACTACAACTCTCGGAATGAAAGTCAGAGTATCTACCACTAGACCAACACTCTTTCATGTGGGATAAACTAAAGGCCACATTACACGGACGCGAGCGACACAAACCCACACAAATACGTCACATTTGTGACGTAGTCGATGTATTTATTAGTGACGCAATCGCGCTGCGGTCAGTCATCCGGGCGTCATTCCGCCGTATCATTATATCTTCGCCGCTGTGCCCACTCACGGAATATGTGGTACAGTTCACGTAGGTATCATATCCTGTAACATACATACCTGCCTGTAAGAGGTTAAAATAACTATTGGTAGATAGGTTACCTATAAATATAATGAACAAACGTTAATTATTTTGTATTAATGTACTGTGGTGCGGCGGACGAAGGCCCGCAATGCAAAAGGTTGAGGTTTCGGTTCCCACCGGGTGCAAGTATTTATGCTTAATAATGGGGTGGTACACGCAAAGCTGTGAGCAGATGGCGCTGGCCTCGGATGATCTTTTTTTTTTGTTGATGGTCCCCCAAGAATGAAATTTTTTTCTTTCGGTCTGAGACTGATATGGCCAATTTGGCGCCGAGAGTTTTTTTTTTTATTTTTTTTTATTTCGGTCTGAGACCGATATGGCCAATTTGAAATAGCCAGGGTCAAGTTTTAGAATATTTCAAGTTTCTTCCTATCATAGTTTTGGCGTCGTACATCTTGTACATCTTGCCAGTATCAAATATTTTGCATGAAATTAGCCCGATCGGGCCTATAGTTCCAAGTTATGGTAGAGCGGTGGCAACTTTACTATAACCTTCAAGGACCTTCGGCGCGAACGACGGAAAGTCCATGTTTAACACTCAATTTTGTTTTCACTACACTTGTACACATTCACGGAACTAAATTGAATAAGATTCCACCAAAATTACACAATTTAACCGAGTTTACAACATAGTTTAACGAAAATAAAATTGGAGCACGAGATGTTGTCTCCGCTTTCCCGCCGAAAGTCCCACCGAGAGTTGTAAAAAACACCTTTTTGACAGTTCTTAATTCAAACCTAAGATCATTCGACTAACGCCCTCTGCCGGGATAGAAAGTTAATGTTCCTCCTCATTGCGCTGTGTGTAACGTGGTGCAATATTTAATATTGTTTATTTAATTATCTATGTTAGTTTCGCTGAGCCTTTTCCGCACTTAGCCTCACAATTGGGCCATTGTACGTGATTTCTTAGAGGGCTTAAGACGCCACGGAAGCCTACCCCGCATTGGCGAATATCCCATGCCTTCGGACCGTGGTTTATCCTAGGACATGTCGGTTTCCTCACGATGTTTTCCTTCACCGTAAGAGCGATGTTAATAGCGCACTTAAAATTTTCTTAAAGAAAAAGACATTGGTGCGCGGTCGGCCTGGAATCGAAACCACGACCTTCGGAATGAAAGTCGCGGTATCTACCACTAGACCAACACCGCTCTAATTATTATCTATGTAATTTTAATATTATGAGTCTCACCCACCACTTAAACTTTTCTGACCCTTTCCATACAAAGGTTGCCTGGAAAAAATCGAAATCGCTCGCCCATTTGTACAACGTCTTACTCCTAAGCTTTCTGTGTATTTGTCTTAATTTGATTTAAACTATTTGTAATTGTTTGTTGTGCAAATAAAGCAAGCATTTATCTACTATCTATCTATATAAAGGCCAGTAGGTTGCTGTTTTTGTCTGTCTGTTCATCCGCCCACTTCTTCTAAACCAAGATACGGTTACTGTTTTCATTACAATATAGATAATTTCTTCCAGAAGGTTCAATCAAATGTACCTATAATAAAGTTGACTTTTATTTACCTACTTAGGTAAGATAGGTATGTGGGTTTGAGATAAACACGTCCCCCATGCACCTACAAATGAATTGATACCATCTGAAAGCGCGGGTAAACCCCATGGAGGTGAATCATTCAGTCCCACTTAGATTAAATGATTCATATCAATATTAACATCTTGATATCTACAACAAAGTTGTACAACAAAGGTCTACAACAAAGCACATTTACAAGGTTATTATAATCTTATCCCAAAATTGATTAACATGATAGCAAAAGTGTAGTTTCCTTAGAGGTTCGCATTTTAAACGCTTTTCTTTTTTGGTGCCTACATACATTACAATTTGCCTGCCCTGCGGTATTATCCACGTAAGTCCCGATCTCGCAAGAGTATCGGGACAAAAAGTACCATTTGTGTTAATCTAGATCTACAGCTATCTGCATACCAAGTTTCATCGCAATCGATTAAGTAGTTTTTGCGTGAAGGAGTAACAATTAACATACTTATTTACCCTCAAACTTGCACATCTATCTTTATTAGTAGAACACATTTTGTATCTTCAAAAATTTACTCGCGGTAAGGTTTGAACCCTAAGACGCGGGTCAATTTACAATTAAAAATGTATTAAAAATATTTCTAGTACATTTTGTAAATTAGACTAGAAGTTTTTATGATGTTTCAAATTAAGTGTTAGGTAATCTAGTTTCTACAGTAAGTGACGATTTAGCCTAAGGTGTAGCACCCTCAAAAAAGAAGAATAGAAGAACAAGACAGTTAGATTCATCATTTCTTAGTGGTATTACCGGCCCAAGCCGGCACGGATAAGTCCGTTTGGCGCTACGATTTAAGCTAGTGGCCGAAGCCTCTTACTAATTGCACCGTAGTGACGTAGGACAACAAATGTCTAAATTCCACGGACGGGGACAAAATACCTAAGTATAAAAGATTGTATAGAGCTTTAAATCTCTGAATTCGTGGAAGATGGTACACCCAACAGTAGTAGACTCGCCCACACAGCTTTTAAATAGCATCTAGTTCTAATGAAAAACAGAGCATTAGCGCATTATTTCATAGAAATCGTGATTTGCGCTCAATCTCTTACGTTATTATTTCAGGAATGTTTGTTTAAACCTCCACGAAGGTCCCTACTTTCATTTCAATACGTATTAGCTCGTTCATGTTTTGATATTGAACCTTATTTAGGGTTTTAAGGGGTTAGGTACGTTGTTTCGGATGCCATTCATTGAATTACTTCTGAAGTATTTATTTATATATACCCATCACAAAATGATCAAACTCATAGAACTGGACTGGTCTCTATTAGAGATTAGAAGGAGAAAGATCGCATGATAGTGGTCCATTTGAAACTTGTCTCTGATGGACGAGCTTCACCAGTTCCAAAGTCAACCTATTCGGGAAATTCCTCACACGCCTTTTAAAAGATGGATTTATTAAATTCGAATGTCGTTGTTAGAATACCCACCATCTAGGTACTCTAAGTAAGTGTCAAACTCTTCATTTACGATCTCAAGGTACAGTTTTTACTAGGTGACCTGGGGCGTTTCGCCAGATCGTATCTTTTTCATTAGGTATTTAATTAGAAGATTAAAGTATGGAATATGAATAAATAAAAAAAAAACTGTTCTAGACGGATACAAAAAACATTTGGAACTAACACGACTTTGTTTTTCAAAAGTAAGGTGGGTAGGCATAAAATGATAGGTATAAGTAAATAACCAAATAGGTACTTACATTTTATATAGGTACCTATTTAGAAGTTAATGTAAAACTCTTTGAAAACGTCAACAAACAAATACCAAAAACCGAAAGTTGAGAAGCAGTACTACCATTTTCAATTAGGCTTATTGAAACGGTTGCGCGATTCAAACTCTCAATAGACATTCCAGAACGATAAATTAAATTCAAAATCAAAATAACTAAGAGAAAACGCCGATTACAGTTAATTGTCATGCTCGCACTAAGCAGTCAGCATTCGGAATACTCCTTAATTTAAGATAAATAAGACGATCTGGAAAAGCTTTCATCTATTTTGAGAGAGCGCACCGCCATTTTGTGTCCCAGTTTAAATCGTTGAATTAATTGAATTTCCCAGCGCGTGGACAAATGCGGAAAAACAGAATTTATTAAAATTAGCTGCTAATTTCGTATCGAGTGCTGACCAACGCCCGTCAGGGTAAATAATGTCCGATGAAAATTCGCTACCGCTAAAATAAGCTAGCATTTTGCAGAGTTCGTATTGACTCTGTTAGTCGGTGCACCACAACATGGCGTACTAGCGTACAGCTAATTAGGTACCACTGAAAAATAATTTATATAAATAAAAATATCGGATTTGTAAATGATTAATATTGATATTTCAGAAAAAAATAAACAATGAGCTTTTTATTGACGACTCGTTCCAGTAAGCCTCTATAGATGACAGCACGATCGCGGTTTTTTAATCGTGCTGGATTGTTAAATGATACGTGGCTGAATTTGATCAACACACAGCCTAAGCTGCTGATCCTAGAGACATGCGGGATCGGGACTTACGGGGGTGAAACCGCGGCACATTGCTAGTATCTAAATAAAAACTTACATACATAGACTGATAAACACATTACTCTTCTTTGCGTCGTCGCGCGGTCGTTTAAAAAAGAGAAGTACCTAATTCCCATAATCTCCTTTGATACTTCAATGTTGGTAAAGTTTTAGATATATTTTATTTTTGTTACTCACAAAAGATACATATTCTTGTCTAGGCCTCGGCTAGTTGAAAGTGCGGCACCTATCGGATATTACCAGTATTTTCGTTCACCAAGATTACTAGTTACACTAATAGGACCGGGAAATAAATGGAAATGGAAGAGGGGAACTGGGAAACGCCGGCGCGTGGTGTTGTATCTTACAGCGAGAGGCGCCATCGATCCGCTAGCGTATATATTATGTTTCTTTCTCCTAATTTCAGCTTGCCGACTAGTATATATACCTATCAGACAATTAGGTACTTATCGCTATATATCGACACAGCTATTTATTTTATGTATGTAAGAATTATCTTTTTTTTAATGCAGTCTTTCTAAAAAAGTGTAAACTTCACAAAGATTCTAGAGAAAGTTCGTTGCAGTTTGTTCTGAGAAATCAAAGTTTTCACTAATTTTAGTTGCACTGAAAAACGTTATAAAGTTTAATTAGTAAATAGACCCAACATTTTAATTGACCGACGAGCGAAGCATCACTGCTTTAAGTTTGGCAAAATTTTCTTTCGTCTGTCAGTCAGTATGTATGTTTGTTCCTTCTTCTCTACAGGTCGTATTTTTTGACCAATTTTACTGAACTTTGGTACGCTGTGTACAAGTCCTATGATGACCGTATAGATTTTTAATATCGGGGAGAATTTTGATTGGTAGGATATTTCTCATAAAAAGCTACTTGACAACTCCGCACTTTAAGATCTGATTTTAATATATATTTTTTATTTACTAGGTAGGTAACATCAAATTAGTGTCATTTAGAGTAATGAGCAAAATACCCACAGTAAATTGCTCGTCTTTTGAGATTTATAAACTTTTACCCATAGAATAAGTAAGCCCTTTATCCACAAGGAACGTTGATGGCGTTCTTGAAACCACCTTTTCATTACAAACTGCCTTACTTGAAATCTCTTATGTTTTATGAAGGGAAAATACGTATAATGTAGGTCCTTCTACTCTCGCGAGGTCTCCCGTTAGCAGAACTATACTACTAAATACTATAGGTACCTAACTTTATAATCTTTATATTTCCACGGAATTGGTACAAAATACGCGTCTGTAACTGCAAAGAGTACGACAAGCTATAGGTAGCTAAAATATGATATAGAGATGTCATATCGGTTCGGTTCGGTTCAACAAGGTCATGTCAGATGATAACTTGGTAATTTTGTTGTTTCCCTTTTTTTTTTTTTTTTTTTTTTTTTTTTTTAACGAGGGGAATCACTTTAAGACCATCAGGCCGCTCCCGGGGGAGAGCGGCCCGGTGTGTGGGGGTCCCTCCGGCCTGAGATGGTAGGCGGCCGGAGGTTTACCCACTAAACCCCTCGGTGTCCAGCGCTCCGCCATTGCGGGAGCTCGTCGGAATTCCTTCCGGAGCCGTCGACGAGCTCCAGCGGCGGGTGGTCTCGACGGACCTCCTCACCAAAACCCCTTTGCGGGGAAAACCCTCACGAGTGGCGGCGCGGACACGCCGCCGCCATCTCGGGCTCGTTTATTGGCGACGGACTCCCCCGAGTCCGCCGCCAAGAGCCGGGTTAGGGCGGAAACAGATCGTTTCTGTTCCTCCGCCGTCGGGTGCGCGGTGCGCGGTTTGGGACGCGGTGGATCTCGCGAACCCTCTCCGCAGCCTCTTTCTGGCTCATTACGGCCTCCGCGTAATGTCTTACGGCCTGCCACGCCTCGTCGCTGTCGACCATGGAAGCGACCACGGCCGGCAGCGACAAGTCACGGCCGACGACAGACACCAGCTCTGTCCGCTGCTGGTCCCAGGCTGGGCACTCAGCCAGCGTGTGCGCCGCGGTGTCGCACGGACTAGGGCAATGATGGCACCTCTCGTCCGCCTCTTTGCCGATACGGCACAGGAACCTGCCGAAGCATCCGTGTGCCGTCAGCAGTTGCGAGAGGCGGAACGAGAGTGCCCCGTGCTGCCTGCTCACCCACCCCTCCAAAATTGGCCTCACAGCCTCCACCGTCCAGTGGCCGGCTGACGGCTGTTGCAGCCGGGTCCGCCACTCTACCAGCTGGGCCTGGCGAGACTCCTCTCGGCGCTCCTCCACCATCCTGAGCGACGGGCGGTCGCCTCGACTTCGCGCTTCCTCGCGCCACTCGTAGAGTGACGCGAGGGATTTCGCGTCGAGGTCCCAAGGCAGAGACCCAGCCAAGACCACGGCTGCCTCCCCCGACACGGTGCGGTATCCCCGCGTCACTCGGATGGCCATCAGTCTCTGCACGCGGCGGAGTGTGCCGATGACGCCATCCGAGGTATTCGCAGCCCACACTGGAGCGCCGTACAACGCCATGGAGCGCAGGACGCCGAGATACAGGCGCCGCGTCGCCACGCTCGGTCCACCGAGGTTTGGTAGAAGCCGGGCAAGTGCCCCGGCCGCTCCTACCAGCCTCGGCTCCAGCCGGGCGAAGTGAGCCCGGAAAGTCCACCGGCTGTCGAGTGTCAACCCCAGGTATTTCAGGGTTGACCCGACAGGGATCCGGATGCCGCCAATTGTAAGGTGGAAATCGGGTGGTGGTTTGGCGCGTGGTCCGTGAAAGCAGATGGATTCGGTCTTGCTCAGGGCCACCTCCAGCCCTAAGCTCCGAATCCTCTGCACCACATGCGCCACCCCCGCCGTCGCTAGGACTGCTGCTTCGCGGTGGGACCTCCCTTTGGCCGTGACCAGCGTGTCGTCCGCGTAACACGTGACGGCCACGCCAGGGAGAAGGGCACCGCGAAGCACCCAGTCGTAGCCGATGTTCCACAGGATGGGGCCGAGAACCGACCCCTGTGGAACACCGCACGACATTTGCCACTGCCGCCCCCCAACCTGCGTCTCGAAGGCGACCGTCCGGTCGGACAGGTACGCCTCGAGGGTGTGGCGCAGGTAACCGGGTACGCGGTGGTAGCACAGCGCCTCCCGGATGCACTCCCACGGGAGTGTATTGAATGCGTTGGCGATGTCGAGCGACACCGCCAACAGCAGTCCCCCCCCGCTGACGGCCTCCTCGGCGAGGGCCTTGACCCTCAAGATCGCCCCAACGGTCGACCGTTCCCTCCTGAACCCGTATTGGTATGCCGACAAATCCGGCCCAATACGGGTCAGGTGGCTGGAGAGGCGCGCGGCGATGACACGCTCGAAGAGCTTGCCCGCCTCATCCAGTAGGACGATCGGCCGGTACGCCGAAGGCGACTCCGAAGGCCTCCCCTCCTTCCGCAGGAGCACGAGACCGCCCACCTTCCACCGAGCAGGGAACTCCCCTCGCTCTAGGCAGACGGTGTACAGCCTCCGGAGACGGTCCCCCAAGTGCCTCGAGGCCAGAACTACCGCGCGCCCTGGTATGCCGTCAGGCCCAGGGGCGGTGCTCTTGGCGCTGAGGCGACGGAGGACCATCTTCAGCTCCTCTGCGGTGACCTCGATGGAGGCTTCTTCCTCGTCCTCTCCCTCCAGCCCTGAGGGTTGTGGTGGGGCCATGCGCGGAGGAACGTGTTCCTCCCTGCGCGGGAAGAGCGCCGCTACGACCTGCGCAACGAAATCTGGCTCGAGCGACCTTGTCAGCGGGGGGGCCCACGGTCTGAGCTTGTCCCGTGCCTGACGGTAGGGACGCCCCCATGGGTCCTCGCTCAAGGCCGCGAGCATTTCTTTGCGCGCCCGGTCTTTGGCGACGATTATGGCCGTCTTCAGGGCCTTCTTGGCCACTTTGTACGCCTCGTGGAGTTGCTCCTCCACGGGGTCCACCTCGCCCGGCGCTAGCCGGCGACCGCGACGGCGACTCCGGTGGCGGGTGTAAGGGCGGCGCGCTGCCACGCAAGCGGAGCGCAGGGATGCTATCTCCGCGCTCCACCAATACACCCGCCGACGAGGGCCTCGCAGTTTGACGCGCGGCATACCTGCATCGCAGACATTGGTCATGGCTTCGGTGAGCCACTCGACCTCGGCGCTGATGTCTTCCAGGTCTTCGGGGATGGGTACCCATGCCTGGACGGCGGCCGCCTCCTCCAGCAGCTCCCGGTCCAGCTGCTTCAAGGCCCATTGCGGGCGGTCTGAGCGCAGGGATTGTACTGGCGGGTCTGAGGTCTGGGTGGAAATCTGGAACCGGATGTACCGGTGATCGGAACCAGATTCCACCCCCTCGACAACTCGCCAGTCTTGCACTCTGCGGGCCAGTGCGGGGGAGGCGAACGTGACGTCCACGATGGACTCACCCCGCGGCGCCACACAGGTGCTTATCCTCCCACGATTCAGGACTTCGAGGTCATAAGAGTCGACCCACGGTCCCAACATTAGCCCCCTCGAATTGGCCCGTACGCTGCCCCACCTCGCAGACCACGAGTTTAAGTCTCCCAGTAGGAGTACCGGGCGAGGTTGTATACGGTCGAGAACGGCCCCAACCTCACCCAAGAAAGACTCAAACTCGCGGTCGTCCCGGTTTGGCGAGAAATACGCCCCGAGGACGACTACGTCTCTCCAAAGCACCGCGACGTAACCCACGCCGCGGGCGATGGGTTTAGGAGGCGGGAAGCATAGGGTCCTGGACGGGACTATCGCGACCAGCGGTGGGGTCGCCGCGTCCGCAATCCAGTTGCTCCTCTGGGGGATGTACAGAGGCTCCGTGAGTACGGCGACCTCTATCCCTTCCTCGGCCACGGTCTGCACGAGCAGGTCGTGGGCCATTCTACAGTGGTTGAGGTTGACCTGCACTAGTTGATGGATGTGGGCTTGATCCATCAGGGACACTCGACCTCGAAGCCCTCGTCAGCATCCATGCCTTCTTGGGAAGTCCCGGGGGCTTCAGAAGGTGTCGGATCAGCTGGAGCTAGTGGCGATGGGCCGACTGCAACAGCTGCCTTCTTTTTATTGGGCCTGGAGGCCTTGCAGGTCTTCGAACCGACCTGATGTCCTGCCAAAAGCCCAGCCGCCACGCACAGAGTGCAGCGTGGGGCTGTCGAGCAGTTGCTCGCTCTGTGTCCCGGTTCGGAGCATCTATAGCAGAGGTTGGTTCGATCCAGCTCTGACTTGCACTGTGCGCGCACGTGCCCGGCTTCGAGGCACCTAAAACACCGCCTCTCTCTGGGTGTCAGTAGTTTGACACTAGCTGACACCCAGCCGACAAGGAAGCGGCCGGCGCTCGAGAGCTTTTTAGCCACATCGATTGGGCATCGTGCCCATGCAGCACCCATGCCCCCAGCGGATTGTCGGATTTCGCCGACTTTGATGGCTTCGATGGCGCACTCACCAGCACTGGCAATAGCGGCCCAGAGTTCCGGGCCCGTGACGGAATCGTCAAGGCCGGCCACCCGGATTTCTGCCGTTGCTTTTGGTCGTTGGACCCGGACGCATTCATCGCCCAGCGTCTGCCGGATGAGTTGCGCCAACTCGTCGGCCTTCTTGTCCTTATCCTCCCCGGCGATCTCTAAGATTCTGGCCCCCGTTGCAGCCTTGCGTAGGCGTAGGCCAGGGATGCCGAGGCGGGAGAAGTCTATCTCCGACTTGGCCTTCGACAACGCCGTCGCATACGTGAGCCCACCTTGCTCGGCCTCCGGCTGCAGCGTCAAAACAACAGCTGCGGTTTTGGGCACTCGTAGCTTCGGCTTCTTTGCCGTCTTCTTCTCCGTCGAGGTCGGCGGTTTATTGCTGACTTCTCGTCTGCCGTTGCCGCCAACACGCACCCACTCTCTCGACGGAGCTGGTGCAGGTGCTGCCGGTCTTGCCGAGGACGGCCCGGTGACTGCGATATCAGCCGATGGGGCTGGGGGGAGAGAAGCATTCCTTCCCTTCTTCTTTCCTCGCTTCCTGCCCTTTTTGGCAAGTGGGACCGGAGGATTCGGTTCCGCCTGGTTTCCGGTCACGAGGACTGGAGGTGAAGGCACAGGGGTAGGGGTCAAAGGCGACGAGGGGCCTTTGGTTTTCTTTCCCTGGCCTTTCCCCTTATTGGAGGGGGCCTGCAGAGGAGGGAACTCTACCTCCATGACCTCTCGGGCTCGGTCTGCCGCTAACGGCGGACGCAGACGCGGGGCAGGTAGGAGCCTGTCATCTATTGAGGCCAGCTTCGCGCTCACCATCGTTCCCAGGTCCACCATAAGGGAGCGACGGAAGGCCTCCAGTTCCGCGTTGTGTCGCGCCTCAGGGTGGCCAGCACTAGGGCCCGGAGTGGGCGAAGGCTGGGATGCATGGGTGCACCGCGACTTCGCCTGCTCTTCTTTAACAGAAGCAAGCTCTTTGCGGAGCTCGGCCAACTCCCGCCTCATATTTGCGTTCTCCGCTTGGAGAACTGCGGACTCCTCGGAGGTGGTTCGTTGGCTGAGCTCAGCAACCACCTCTTGCATACTGGCGGCAGCCTCCTTTAAGTAATGCTGGAATCTGCCGCACAGGTTTTTACTACTTTTGGCCACGTGCCGAATTGTTTCGGCATCTTTAGCCACTCTAAGACCCAGGCCTATGGTGGACTGATCATGGGCCGCAGCCGTCTCAGAAGTACTGCCCGGTGGTCTGAGCAGGAGTTCGGATGCAGTCGGGTGCATGGACCTTAATGCACGAGCCGACGCAGCCGTCGCTGCGATCTCTTTTTCAGCCTGCAGACGGAGCTGCTGCTGTTCCGTCTCAAGCAACTTCTGCTTGGCGAGTGCCAGGCCCACGTACTCACCCGTAGTAGGGGGGCGACCACGGCCGCGCCCTTTGGGCTTGGAGGTGGGTATCGGCTTCCTTTTGCCTCCCCATTCGTCACCCTCCGAGTCGTATTCTCGGCTACGGGCCCTCTTCGCGCCCTCCCTTGAGAGGCTCTCTCTACTTCCACCTACGGCCGACGCCATGCTGTGGGCTGAGCCAATGGACTTTGAGGGCCCCTGCTCCAAGCTGTCCGCGCTGCCGCTATAGGCTGACCTCATGCTCCCAGCGACGCTGTCGACGTCGGATTCGGTCAGCTGGGGGTCTTTCTCAAGCGAGCTGTTTCGGCTCAGTTGGGTGAGGGTCCTTTTAGATTGCCTATTCGCCCTAACTGTGAGCCGCTGGTGCTGCTCTCTCTCCTTCTCTGTCGTTCCGGGCACCTTCTGCCCATCTACTTCGCTACCAGACCTACTTGGTCTCTCCTTATCTGACCCTGCGGATCCTTCTCCCAACTCTCTCTTCTCCAAATTCTTCCTCTCCCTCTCCCGTCTTCTCTCTACCTTCTTCTCACTCCCAACGTCTACTTTTTGTTCTGTGTTTGTTTTTAGAAATTCCATATCAATTCCCACGAGTCGCACGGTATGGTTTCCTTCGAGGGCCGGAGCCGGGTCGGCACCTGAAGGGCCTTAATTTGTAACCCAAGGGAGGGGCGGCTGGTCCCCCCCTGGGAATGCAGTAGAGACCGCCTAATGGGCGGCCACGCAGCTCTCGCCCTGCATCACAAACTTAGCTTTCACCTTTTTTAACGTGGTCTGTCCACGGGGCCGGCCGGTAAAGGCAAGCCCGAACCACCCATCCCCGCTTTCGCGGGAGGCACCTACTCTAACACGTACCCCGGCCAATTAAGGCAAGGGCACCCACCTATTGGTGTGTAGTGTATGTGAGGTGTGTGAGTGTGGATGTGTGAGTTGTGTGTGTAAGTGTAGAAGCGAATGTGAAGTGTACCTACCTACTGCGCCTCTTGGCTTCACCGCCCAACATAGCTGGCTTGCTATGGTGAGCGGTTACTGAGCCCTCCCACCACGGCAAGGTGGACGCACAACGAGAGGGAATTTTGTTGTTTCCCAGTCACATGCCTACTAGCATCTACAACATATAACATAACATATTACATAACATATATAATATACATATGCCTTTTTTTTTTTTTTTTTTTTTTTTTTTTTTTTTTTTTTTTTTTTTTTTTTTTTTTTTTTTTTTTTTTTTGTTATGAATAAATTATTATTTAAATGATGCCTAATTTTAAACTATGAATCGAATTAATGATATTAGCTTTAAAAATATCATATATACCTACTCTAAAAAATCTGATGTTGATTTTTTAATCCGCATAATTGAAATTGACGGGCTTTGCTATTGTCTATAAATTGGCATCGAGATAGTATGTACTTGTACTAGAAGAAGAGGTCGTATGGTTACGTCTATCGTAAAAATAAAACGAGTATCGCTGCGGGCGTTAAGCGGAAAGAATAATATAATATTGTATGAAAAGCCATACATATGTCTTTATCCAGGGAAGGAACAGCCGACTATGTTTGTAAAGTTTGTATAGAGAAAAAAAGGTAGACTTTCCCTCTAAGGTCACATCGAAGTATTTATGGAAGTCTTTCATAAAACGCGTACAATGCTCGTCGACAGTACGCTCGTACTGCTGTTACTCCAACTAAAACAGACGTAGGTAGTGAACAACAACAAAAACATCAGTCTATTTCATATCAGAAACAGTGCGTTATCAGTGAAACCATTGCTTTGTTTCCTTATCACCTGGAAATATTTTAGCAATTTTATATCATTTGATAATTACGATACGATGTTGATAATGAATGTGGTTAGATTATCTATCAGTTGTATTTTTAACATTGTGTAAAATATCGCTCGGCCAAAAACAAAACCGGCCAAGTGCGAGTTGGACTCGCCCACGCAGGGTTCCGTACGTACCACAAAAATCACGTTTGTTGTATGGGACCAACAATCCTCGGCTCGCTGTAAGCCGCTCGTGCAGTGCTCGCTGCAGGCTCGCAAATCACGTAGGTACGTACACATTATGTTTTTTGGTTACAGTACGCATGAAACAGTTACAGCTAGCGAGTGAGTACCCGGCTTTACAGAGAACTACGTTGAGTTTTCATCCATTGGATAAGAATTGCATTTTTCCTTGAAAATTCATTTTCATATAAGTTACAAAACAAAATAAACTAGATATTTAAGATTTTAAAATCGGCTAGATATTTAAGATTTTACAATCGGCTAGATATTTAAAAATAAACTAGACATCAAAGATTTTTTTAATCAGTTTTTAGTTTAAGGTCAAGTCGCGAATATCTAAGACAATATTTAGGTAAATAACCCATATAAACAATTCAGGTAAGTAAGATGACGTCAATATCTGTACTACCTATGGACGAAAATAGAAATAGAACTTCGGTGAACCATTCCTACCGTTTACCAATAGATATAAATAATGAATTGTGAAGAGACTTGGAAGATTCTATTTTCTTAGGAGGACAGTCTCTATACTCTTTCTCCATACAAACGTAGTCGACTGTTTCTTCCCTGGATAAAGACATTAGAGCAAATATGTTTATGCCATAAAACCTATATCTGTCATGACTATGCCCCTACCTTTTGATTTTTTTCATTTTCTAATTAGAATAGTAATAAAATAAAATAGAAAATGAAAAAAATCAAAAGATGGCGGCGGCGTGTCCGCGCCGCCACTCGATATGGTTTTCCCCGTCATGGGGTTTTCGGAGATGGGGTCCGATGGGAACACCCGCCGCTGGAGCTCGTCGACGTTCCTCCGCAAGGTTTCCGACGAGCTCCGGCAATAGCGGCGAGAAGGACACCGTGGGTTTTTAGTGGGTTATACCCTGGCCACCTACCATCTTCGGCCAGGGGGACCCCCACTCATCAGGCCGCTCTCCCCCGAGAGCGGCCTGATGGTCTTAATAAGATTTTCCCACGTAAAAAAAAAAAAAAAAAAAGGTTTTATGGCATAAAGAAAGATATTTGCTCTTATGTCTTTATCCAGGGAGGAAACAGTCGACTACGTATGTATGGAGAAAGAGTATGGAGACTGTCCTATTAATAAGGATAATAGGTATATTATATAGGTGACTATTCAAAAGGTCTCCAGTAATTAGGTACCTATATGTCCATTGTATCTAATATTAACTAATATACTACAGGGTATTTTTCTCTATCTTCTTCTTATCTTCTTTTCTCTATTTTCTCTATCTATAAAATGCTTCGTCGTGACTGACTGATGGATCAACGCACAGCCTAAACCGCTGGTAGAAGACAGCTGACATTTTATGAGTGTGTTTTTTATACTATGTAGCGCATTCGATAAGAAAGGGTTTTTCGAACTACGGGATCTGGGCGATTTAAATCAAGAACAGAATAAAAAAAATTTTCATAGAAAAATTATATGTCCAAATATGTCACAGTGATAAATAAAATATATATGTATTCGGGTTTGTATGGGGTCCTCTAAGATCGTTGGGCCTCAGCCAACCACACTTGCTAGCTTGGTGCACCTGCTGAAGAACGGACGAGGCTCTGGAGCAGACTTTCCTTTCGGGGTTGGGAGGTCAGACGGCAGTCGCTCCCATAAAAGTCGAAATTAGCCAAATCAAAATGACCAGAAGATAAATTAAATTATGCCACACAGATGATTATGATGATAAAATGTGTATTCGTAGACGTCGCGAATTCAAATCTAGTTTCGAAACAAATTTGAAAGATGAATTTTCCTTGAAAAATATTTCAAACATTAATTATTGTTGAAACTATACTAGTGAAAGTATATCATGCAGTTAGTTTGTTCAACTCGAACAGCATTATTTTCTCAAGAGATGCGTTGATTACCTATGTAGCGAACCGCGACTTTACTGTCGCTCTCGTATACCTATTACTCTATTTCAGAAACTTAGATCAAAAAATGTAAACAAAAATCCCATACATTTATTTGAAAGTGATAGCTCTTTTAGTTTATCCTTTGAAATTGACTGTTCTTTGTTTACATTTTGCTCCTGTTTATGAAATAGGGTATAATATCATTGGTATAAACAGGTACATACAGCATTAAAAATCTATGACCACATTCAGATTTTCAAAATCGTTAAACATCATCTAAACAGGACAGACATTGTGATAATAAAAGAGAAGATAGAGGTTCTGAAAATCGGAATGTGGTCGTTGACTTTTAATGCTGACTGTACTACATACGAAACTTATTACTAACTAGCAGAGTCCCACGGTTTCACCCGCGTAAGTCCCGATCCCGCGGTATTTAAAAACCCCTTTTCTAGTAAATCCGTACACACCACAGAGACCAAACTCTTTAAATTTCAGCTCTCTACTATCACCGGTTTACGTTGATCAGTCAGTCAGTCAGGACAAAACATTTATAGATAGGTATAGATAATTTCCTAAAAGTGCGGGTTTAAATCTTGCTTTGCAACAAAACTAGATGACAAATATTATTGTAAACCAGAAAATTTGAAATGTATCTAGGTACCTATATTCAAAGTCGTGTAGCCCAGGCATATAATAGGGTAACCCCATCTCTTCCCGTAGTTGTCGTAAAAGACACCCAACCCAAAAACAGTAAATGCAATATTTGTTTTTCAACATAATAACTTGTGCCCGGCAGTAATCGAACTCACAACCTTCTGCATTGCAGTCAGGCATTCGCTCGACGCGCCACAGAGGTCATCAATGTACATATTGCAGGTAGGTTCACCAGTACATGAGTCTACTACTAAACAGCTATAAATTTGAATATTGTTATATTTGGGACATACCTACCAACAGCATACATGAAGCCTGAGGGCATCATGATGTTACCACAAGTACATAGAAGTTATAGGTCAGTAGATATTACCTGAATACCTATTACCTGAGTGATATATACCCATATTATTATGTATAAGGTCATTTATTATCATATCTGTGTTTAGGTTATAGGTAGCTCTAAATACGGCCAGCATCAGAAGTTGATGACCATATTCATATTTACAAAATTGCTATTACCCTCTATAGGATCTCAAAACAGGACGGACATTTTTCGGACGGGCATAGAATAGGGTTATCCCGTCTCTTCCCGTAGGTGTCGTAAAGGGCGACTTAGGGATCTGAGGCAGACTAGCAAACCTAGAGCTCTCCCCGCGCGGTGGCGGATAAACTGCTTGGTCCCCAGGAGGGTTGGTGTTAGGTAGGTGACGGATCGTAATAATAATGCCAAATCTATTTACAGAAGGTATGGTCAATGATGTTAATGAGTTACCTACTGCGCCGACTCCAAATAAGTTGCGGTTTAGCGGACCCCGGGTTCCCGAGAGGGAACGTAACCGGTAACATCGCTCGGATGAAAAGAGAAAACAAAACAGACATTCTGAAAATAACTCTCGATCTCCTTTTTAATTTTCAGAATGTGTGTCCTATTATCCTCATGTAGCTCTATAAGAGGTGTGGTTGGAGAACGTGGGTTCAAACCCCACTAGGAACATTTCGGAGAAGCATATTTCAGTTATAAGCTCCAATGCTTTGAAACAGTTCGATATAATGCTGCACAATATCGAAGTGAACGGCTACAAAGGGTCCTAGTGTGGGTTATTTCGTACTAGCTGTGACCTGCAGATTTACCCGCGTAAGTTCCGATTCCGCCAGTATAGCGGGACAAAGAGAAGCCTATGCGCTAATCCAGATCTCCAGCTATCTACATACCAAGTTTCATCGCAATCGGTTCAGCAGTTTTTGCGTGAAGAAGTAACAAACATATTCGTCTACTTCCCGCTTCCCCTACTTCGGCGCTGCTAGTAAAATATTAGTAAGATAAAAAACAGCAAAATTGTAAAGCGCTCCTAGCGGACATAAAATGAAGCTACAACTTTCTATAGAGAAGTCTCGCGTTGACGTAAACGTGTTAATTTGCGCAAACTCCCACTACGGGCGCTGATGTCGTATCGCTTAGCTCTAAAACACAGTTTAGCGTAGAAATAGACAGTCGTACTCAGTCAAGGTTACAGAGCGAGCAATTAGGTGGGATATTCAAATGAGGTACCATGTTTGTGCACAACAGAATTCAATGTAGGTTGGTGCTCGACTACTTAAGTTTTAGGTTTTTTTAAAGAAAATATATAGGTAATTAAAAAAATAAAGACATTTTGAAGGGACCTGTTAAGGTCTCGAAACGTTGAGCATTGAAACAATGCTAAAAGTAATAAACACCACGCGATTAAAACCGAAAAATGTCTTTAATTTTAATACAACATCGCGAAAACAGAAGAAAAATCTAAAAATATATCTTTCAAAAGTAACTCGCGTTGAGGTTCGAACTCGCGTGTCGGCGTCTGAAGCGCCGCCGTTTTTTTTGAAGATATTTTTCCTTAAAAATATTTCTAGTAGATATGCCTTGAGCATTAAAAATCAATCAAACTAAAGGTTTTTTTAAATAACAGTTAGGTGAGTGTTTGGCCACTTAAGATAGTGGCAGATGGTAAGTGTAGTCTAAGATGTAGCGCGCGAATAATAGAGGAATTAATGCGTATAAATTCACTTTGTTACGTTTACTAACGGGCATTGAGGCTGTGGTAATGGTATACTAGGTTCATTTATTGAGCTATATTTTAAAGTGATAGTAAAAAACACGTAGCTTAATACAAACTTTACAAACGTAGTCGACTGTTTCCTCCCTGGATAAAGATATTAGAAAACATAATATGTTTATGCCATAAGTCCTTGAACAGCCATTATACGTTTTTCTTTCATTTTCTAATTTTTCTGAATTTGATTTCAATTCTAGTTAGAAAATGAAAAAAAAAACATAACGTAGAGGCATGGTCGTGGCAGATATAGGTTTTGTGGCATAAACATGTTTGCTCTAATGTCTTTCCGGGGAGGAAACAGTCGACTACGTTTGTATGGAGAAAGAGTATAGGTAGACTGTCCTCTTCAGGACAAAAAACAAATCAGTACCTATTTTGTTTCAAAAGAAAAATTAACTACGAAATTATAATAAAATTGTGCGCTACGAAACGCTACGAATCACACAAATAATTGCGTGAAAGTTGTCGTTTGCCGCGCATTTTACTAGTACAATACCTACTTGCGTACCTACTGCAGTTTCGGCGGCAACTTGCGTCTGTCTCATAAACTTGGAAAACGCTTGAAGTGACGTGTCTAGACGACCAGCGCCATCTAGCGGTACGTGCGGAAAACTAGGCAACTCTATTTGTTCCGTTCTCGGAAGAAAATTTCTATGTTCGGATAAAGTTATGTTCGTTGGATTAGCTAGAAAAACCTTGCGTATTTTAAGCTTGGGAAAGCTTAAGTTGCTTGTTTTTCAAAGATTTTTTAAAGTTTATTTGAAGTGGAAGTAAGTAAATGATAAAATTCTAATGCATAGGTATACTTAATAAAGATTTAAGTTACGGCGTTTTTATACCTCATTCATTATTACTTATAGGTAAGTATCTACATTTTTTTTTGTGTTCACACATTATATTATTTATTAGGTAGGTCGGGGAAAATGTTTTTTCGCATTTAGTATCATCAAATGTTATGTGACGATCTAGGCCCAAGATGTAGCACGTTTACCTCAAAGAGCCTAAGTGTTATTTTATACCGACTTCATAAAAAGGAGGATCGAGGTTTTCAATTCGGTTTTGACTATATTTTTAAAATTTATTGATAACCGTTTTATCGCTCTTGACTTTAATCGTACGAGATGAAGTTTACCTAAGCGTGCTACTACTTAGACCACACGTCATTTAGGTATTAAGTATCTCGAGAATAGGTACCTGTTTAAGTTATAGCTGTTTAAGTTCGGACCCGTCTTCCTTAATAGCGGTACCAGGCGTAGTCGGAAAACAGACAAGTCCACTAAATTGAACGAAAACCTTAATTACATAGAGGAGTCTAGATTGAAACAATCACGCTGAGCGTAAAGAATACAAAGCGGGTCTACTCAGTACCTACTCATGTCGCCCGTCCGCCATCCGATGCCATTGTGTCGACATTACGATCACGTAATCACAACTTGAGCCTCAAAAACATGACTCTCCTGCCTCATGATTGGCAACCGCGACATCTCTGAGCGCAAACACAAACTTCAGCGCCTGAAATGCATTTACAATCTTTATTATCGGCAGCCGTAATGCTACAAATTTAGTTCTTGCCCTACAAAAACCGTTTCTACTTTCATAATAATAAGAATACGCGGAGTCGGTTGGCGCGCTCGCTCGGTTCGATACACACGGACGCGGCGCGGTGTGCGTGTGTGCGTGGACGAGCGCGCGTGTGTGGGTGTACCGCCCCCTCGCTTCACCGCCACCGCCCCCGCGCCGTACCCAGCTTTCTGTTCTTCGTTTATATAACAAAACAAACTGTACATAACCCTGGTAAATAATATACGCCGCGGATACGTAGGTGCTGCCACCTAGCGAACCCACCTCACATAAAGTCGCTATGTTTTTCAGATTTTTCTTCTCCCGCCATAACGTGTTGTTGCTTGTAACTTTCTCATGGTTTTCACCTGATTTTATTGTTGTGTTAGCGATAGCGGTATCGTTGATTAAGCTTTTTTTAAGAAGGAAATGTTCCAAGTTGAGCAATTTGATTTTAGAGAATATAGTTTCTATTAATGGTGAGACCACCATAAGTTTTTTTTTCATAGGAGAATGCGTTTCGAAACCACACGTCAAAACTTAGTTTTTAAGATAGGGATACCTTAGTGATCCATGCTAGTATTTTTCACTTACGTACATTTCTTTTTCATTTTTATGTAAAATTTCTTTAAATAAAATTCAAAGTCTCGACTGATTGACTGACTAATATATTTATGCACAGCCTAAACTGCTAGAAACATGAAATTAGGAGGGTGTGTTCTTTGTTATCTATTAGTGTAGGTATCCACTAAGAACGGGTTTTTTGAAACTCCCGCAGGTTCAGGACTTAAGCGGGTGAAATTGCGGGGCGTTGCTAGTCTTATTTTTCTATTAATATTATAAACGCGAATGTTTGCAAATATGTATGTATTGTATATGTATGTGAGTCTGTTACTTCTTCATGCAAAAACTTATAAATCGATTGCGGTGAAACTTAAAATATAGATAGCTGGAAACCTAGAATAACACTTAGGCTACTTTTTATCCCAAACTTCTCGAGCGATCGGGACTTAAGCGGGTGAAACCGCGGGTCGCTGTTATACATTAATAAATCGTTTGTACTAACTAACCAGCTCAAAGACACAGATACTTTAATAGGTAGGTACTATTACAAAGACAATCACTAAGATTTTTTGGAAATCCCCGGGACTTGGCCTTACGCGGGTGAAATTGTTTATAAAAAAACAGTTCTGTGCACGTGGATCGAATGAGACCGCTATCGATTCGAGGCGATAGTTAACACAAAAATAGTTGACCTCAAACCGTAGCGGGCTCCCGTTGATGTCTTTTCCAAAATAAAACCGCATCGGGAAAATCGCAGCGCTTTAACGACATACCGCTCTCTTCCCACCGCCCCGCTGCCTTACCGCCCCGCTGCCGTACCGCCCCGCCCGACCAACATGCGCTATTTTAATACCCGATACGCTGTCCCATTATTAAACATTAATTTTAATTCGTAATTTTATAACAAAAACAATTGAAAATGCACAACGTAAAACTACGGATTTATAAATAATCGAATTTCGTGTTAGTGAGCTTCCGTGAATTTTCATTGAATTCACGGGGGCGCGTGCGAATGGACTTTATTTCGTATGAGATAGAGTTCATATTTAAATGGGTATTTTTAATCAGAGTTTTAGCATTATAAATGAGTGGCTATGACGTAGCGGTGTTGTAGAGCGGTGTGGGTTCAATATTCTGAATCTACGTTTATACTATGTACTACCTACGGTGTAATTGGAAAATGGTTGACCTTAAAATTACGGCTAGATGGCGCTGTGGGTTTTGATTTGCTATGTTAATTTTATTTGATTGATAGTCTCACAGAAAAATAAATAAATAGGTAAATATTTTTTTTATTTTTTTATTGGTAAATAAATTGTATTTAATGTAACAGAATGTTAATATTTGATCAACATTCTGTTACATGACCTGGCCACATATTCTACAACTTCAACGTCTCAACATCGCATCAACATTGTTAGGTTTTCCGCGAAAACGGTCAGAAGAACTAAAAACGTGAACGCGATGAGAACATTAGGAGACTAAAATCAAATAAAACAAACACTGTGTCTAGCTCTCTCTCCAGTGTTCCCAGTTTTAACTTGTTTCTCGTAAAATTTCCAATCAAAACCCGCGCACGTGACTTGTGTTGCCAGCAAGCGGTACAGCTTTTACCAATTTACCAGTTAATCATAACAGAATTCTATATTTTTTAATGATTTCAGAGGTTTGATGGAATAGTTTAAATAAACATTGACTTGTTAATCAGTAGGTACATCTGATAACTACTTTTTGGTGGAGGTATGTGGGTTACTTTTGCCGGGTACCTATTCTATAACTAAAATGCTTCAGCTCTGTTCATTTTCAAACGTTTTAACATTATTTTAGAAATTTGGCAAGGTTTCGCTAAAGCTTTTGGGATTGCTAGTAATTTCTTGCAAAATTATCAAAGATTGCTGAACCGTTTTCCAAAAAAATACTAGCACTAAGGCATAATTGAGACATTTTAGACAATATAAAGCATTTAGTTTCATTTATATCATTTTATTTATATTAGTTTATTGTTATAAAATGTGCTGGATACCTTACACTTCTTGGGGGTTTGACTTTACTGATGTCCTATCTATTTTTGGAATATAATGATGATATAAACTATGAATTAAATATTATGCGAATGTGATATTGTATGAATACCTAGGACTTTATGCGACTTGCGAATGTCTAGGCAGGCGGCCCGGCCGGTCGTAATAACACTGCATTTTCTATCTGCAAAAGGTTAGGTAATATGGTCAATAACTTACTAGGTAAGTTATCTCGGGACTCCTGGAACACCGGGAACATCGCTCGAATGAGGAGGAGGTGCCAAAGCATCAAGAAATTATTAGAGTAACGTACCACATATAATTAAAATGATCACAGTGAAAGAGCAATGAACATCTTCCGACGTCTTCGCACCGTCGTCGTGAATTCAGCTAAAATATCTCTGTTATAACTTCTCCGTAAAACGTGTAATCAGCAGGTTTACAGTGGGAGCTGAGCGGCGTCATGTAGCTTTAACCTTCGCTTCATAAAGTCTTGAATCATCAAGAACTGAATGAGTTCGATAGCTGGACCTTTTACCCGACTGCGCGACGCAAAGAAGGGTTATGTGTTTGATGTTATTTGTTATCTGTTAGGTGACCTATTTGAGCTGGATGGATTGATACTTGCATGAGCAGACTTAGATGAAAGAGTTGTAACCTTTCATCTGTCAGAATACACCATCCAGAACCAATCTCAAAAAAATGTTTAAAGCTTACACACGTACCTACCTATATATTCTTAAATTCACCGAGGCGTGAGAACTCATGTGGTCTAGTAGTATGGATGCTCATCTGGCAAGCGAGAGGAGCGAGTTTGAATATCGTCGCAAGTTGGCTGTATTTTTTCCTGTTTTTTTTAATAAAGTCTGCCGTCTAGGCAGTTTTATTTATTGTATAGGTGAGCGGTTGACCACTATCTCACCGACAATGACCTCAGATGGTAATTAAGGTTACGGTTGGGGTCTAAGATGTAGCTCGCTTACTTTAAAAATACATAAGGTACATAGGTTTAAATTAGGTGCAACAATGGCAGATTTTAGCACCGTCTTCCGATATGGCTGCACCGGTTTACGTTTTAAAATAAGAATGAGTCTAGTTCCATTAGGCACCTCTTGCTTGTATGAAACTTGTAAATATGACGTTAAACATCCTACGTTGAGGTAATATTAACGTATGACGTCAGATTTCTGTGCGAATTGCATAATGAACGATATCAACTTCAGGACACAGGAGACAGAAATAACATATTTGGCAACCAAGTCCCGTGGACGCAACCACGACTTACCCCCAGTTACGTAAGAAAATGTTTTCTGAAGCCACAGTAAAGTCGGGCCCAGTAAGATTTCACAGGCGACGAAGTGTGACGCGCCGGCCGCGAGCAAGCGGGGGCGCCCCCTAGCTGCTCGCGGCAGCACTGAGGACACGCGGTAACCGACTGGTAAAAATAAGTATACGACTAGCTAGGTTAGTTTCACCCGCGTAAGTTCCGATCCTGTGGGACTTTCAAATAACCCTTTCTTGTCGAATATCTACATCATATATAGACCACACTTTTAAAATTTTAGCTCTGTACTATCTGCAGTTTCATCATAACAACACATCATAAGACACGCAGGACGAGATTGGATGCCGAGAGCATCAGGAGTGGAAGAGCCATCCTCTTCCACTCCTGACGCTCTCGACATCCAATCTAAGTCTAAGTCTAAGATTGGGCATAAAAGGGCTGTAATGGATGGATGGATGCACTGTCTGTATCTTAGATTGTGCGTTGATACATTAGTCAGTCAGACTAGCTGGGTCCCGCGGTTTCCCTCGCGTAAGTCTCGATCGCGTGAGAATTTTAAAAACCCCTTCTTATCCGTTGCCTATATCACATGACGAAACACTCTCCAAATTTCAGCGTTCTACTATCAGCTGTTTACGTTAATAATCAGTCAGTCCGGACAAAGCATTTTATAGATATAGATTTAACTGAGTAATTACTCTAGCTAAGTAAAGTCTCTGTCACATTTTCGCTGACGTTGAGAATAAGTGACAAGAGCGCGACAAACACATTACTTAGCCAGGGTAATTACTCGACTAGTCAAATAAATATGGGTGTTAAACTCAAGTTTTATTTGTTGGGATCTATCAACCCAAGTACCGATACTTCGCTTATGTTCATTGTAGACTATGATTTAGGGGGACAGTCTACCTACTCTTTTCTCCGTACAAATTTTACAAACGTAGTCGACTGTTTCCTCCCTGAAAAAATATAGGAAAATACGTTTATGCCATAAGTCCTATATCAGCCATGACCATGCCCATACGTTTTGATTTATTTCATTTTCCAATATTTCTGAATTTTTGTTTTTAATTATAGAAAATAAAATAAAAAAACGTAGGGGCATAATAATGGCAGATATAGGTTTTATGGCATAAACATATTTGGTCCAATGTCTCTATCCAGGGAGCAAACAGTCGACTACGTTTGTATGAAGAAAGAGTAGGTAGACTGTCCTCTTAACACATCTTCCTGAAGAAAAAAAACGTCAAATACAAAGAAACAAAACGTCAGAAATTAAAAGATGAAAATAAAGGTGGATTTTTTGCGTCACTGATGTTGTCATGCTGTGGCTGTAATGTAGGTAATAGTACATTGTGATACAAGTCAGCCAGGTCTCGTGGGAATATTGGACTAAAAAGCTTATATTCCTCCCAAGATCTTCATAAATAAAGTTTACAAAATCGGTCCAGTAGTTTCAGATTCTTTTCATTACAAACAATGAATCTTTTCTATTAATAACATAAGTAATACTGTAAATATATCTATTAATAGTCTGTGTATTATAATTATTGTATTGTTTTTCAGTTTATGAACTTTGTAAGTATTTTTAATATAATGTAGGTAGGTATTTAATTTCATCATCAGTTCTTTGTCGTAGTTGTTGGTTCAGTGCTGGTTTTCGAAACAACAATGGAAGTTACCATTGGAACTCGAACCATGCATGAACTCCTGCGATAAACTCGAAGGTAACTCATTTAATTTGAAAAATATCCGTTTTGTTTTATTATTTAAGTTCCTATCCTATCGTTAGGTAAGTTTTAAACAACAAATACCTACAGCAGGAGGCAATGAAATAGAGTATTCAATTTTATCTAAATTACATAATATGATAAGGTTATGATAAAATATTACTTTATTGCACCTTATAATTTTAATTTTAAAAAGTGCTACGAATGTGCTACGAAAACCATTATTTCGTTAATTACCGTAGAACAAATAATCTGCTAAGAGTTTTTTCTTTTTTTTCTCATGTCATTTCGTGAAAAAAAATATTTTATTGTATTACATAGATTACATACAGCTACCTATCTGTTATATATATTTTTTTTAATCTGTCTTAAAATATTGAAATGTTTGGGAAATGTGATTAGAACCGTTGTTTGATATACAATAGATTTGTTTATACGATTTAATATTTATTTTGATTTCTTTTTTCTAGCGTTAGTAACATATTTTTTTATATCTTCCAGTTAGTTTTTTAAAATTATTTTGTCATTATCATTACGTTCAATTCAACCGAACAAATAAAACAAAAATTAAATGCGCCCGCGCTGCGCTATCGCGCTATAGAAAGAATTCGAGTTCCATTCGAGAAACACGCCAATAGTAGTGGCGTTATTTGTTATTGTGCCGCGGGAACGAAGAGGCCGTATCGGAGTGTCGACGTGAATGATATGATACCTCGGCGGAGTCGGAGTCGCGCCGAACGGAGGGGAATGACACTTTTTTCGGCCCGGCCGCATACTGGTGCCAGATGGCCGACTAAACTCGCTGTCACAGGCAACGTATTCTATCGTCTAGATCGTCTCTACAATGCCTCAGCTTTGTTAGATGTTTCTCGAAAACGGATCGATTTTTTTTGGAAATTTAGCAATGTTTTTCAAGTGTTAGTAATTTTACCAACAATGCTCTAATGCGCATCTAACAATGCTGAGGTATTGTTGAGACATTTAAGAGTACGTGTACAGTACGTCGGACGGACGGCGATCGAAACTACTGTCACCTCGTTTCGGACTAGAATTATAGATACCTACGTATCGACATTTTCTACTGCGAAGGCCTCTACGACGCAGTGAGCGAATATCCGGCTGTGACGTCGGAGGTTGTGGGTTCGATTCTAGCTGAGAACAAATATGGTATGATCTATTGGTCTGGCTGTTTTAAATAGATAGATAGATGTAAATTGGAAAAAAAATACAAAGATAAACTTAAATCTAGTGGAGTACAATGGGCGGCCTTATCACCTAAGAGCGATCTCTTCCAGGCAACTAATGTTTAGTAGGTAGGTGTAGAATATTCTATATTCATTGTCTGGCATAGTAAGTATCTACATGATTAGTTGCTTTACTTTGTAACTAGATGGGGCGGCGCAATCAAGATGTGAAGAAGTTTTAGAACCAAAATCCCCTAATTGGATTTGAACCCATACGCACCACTTTATCGTAGCAGTGCACTACTAACAGTGCTACGGGGCCCACCGCACTTCGGGGTTGAAATTTAGGAACATTGTTGAGAATCTAACCTAACAGGAAAAATCGAATTTTGGAAAATTAATATGACAAAAAACCGTAAGACTCTACCTGAGTAGGTACCTAAATTCAATGTTTTTTTAGTTTTCAATTTTTAGTGTTAAGTACCCTCATAAGTACTAGGTACCTACCTAATCAAACGATTCCACTGTGTAGTACCTACCTGATTAATTCAATATTTTTTTTAGTTTTTATTTTTTAGTTTAGGGTACCTAGGTAAGATCTTCAGAAGTCCCTAATCAAACTAAGTGGGTACTTCAGTACCGGAGTATTTCAATGTTGTTTTAGTTTTTATTTTTTAGTTTTGAGTAGACCATAGTACGGTAGTATCACCCTGACCCGAAGACCCTCGCGTGGTCACCATTCGATTCACTAGCCATGGACTTGTTTCGCTATTGGCAAACCATTGATGTACGATACGGCCCACAAACGCCGATCTATTCTAAACCGTATGCTCCACAATAGAAGGTGCCATTTGCATTGTTATCACACGCCGCTGATAACGTGAAAACGTTCCGACGACGACCGAACCATAAAATGAAAACATGTGTTTACTACAACGTCCTACCTAACCTAACTGACACCTCGAGACCTGAACTCTCCGTAGGAATTAGTCTTTGTCTCATTTACTCTAAAGTAATTATGTAGAGCACCGATAGAGATAAAAGACCAGGCAGAAAAGACTTAGTTTCACAAAAAGATGTCAAAGACTCGTCTACGAAAAAGAGGCGTTATTTCAAAATACCTATTTCGGAATTTCAGGACCGAAATCAACTTCATAACAATTAACGATACGACCCCCGCCTCTAAATTCCTCGCCCCGAGCGTGCCCGCTATACGTGGCGATACGACGCCTTCGCATAGATAGAATAGAGAGCGGTTTCGGAACGCACCCGTACACGAGCGGCGTCAGTGTGCGCCGCGCGCGCGTGTGTGCGTCGCGTGTACGGACACACGCACACACCCGCGCTCGCCGGTGAGCGCTGTTCACCGCACTCTGTGAGCGCAAACAACCATCTATAAGGCCACGCTATAGCTGACGGAGGGCCGGGCCGCGCTACATGCCGATTGACAACGCTCAGTTTTCTTTGTTTCCATTTTTTTTTAGTTTTCGTAGCACTTTTTTTAAAGTTGTTTTGATTGATTTTTTTGATAACAGTTTTTAGTACAGATTGATAGGTATCTGGCTGTGTCAAAGAGGATTCTTTAATTTAAATTAAAAATACATACTTTATTGAAATAAATAAATTCAATTAAGAAAAAGTTCCTAAGTGTGGATTAACACTAAGATATAATGTTTATAAATTCAATTAAAACAATAATCTAAAGTTTTGGAGTAGGTTTGAAAATATGTATGTCTGGTACTCTTTCACGTTAAAATAACTTTTGCGATAAAACTTAGAATATAGTCAGAATAAAGTCCACCAGACTATAGCGTTTAAAAAATAGTAGGACTATGTCCTTCCTTTTTTGAAAACAGAAGAGTTTCAAATTAAGAAAAATCGTTTGGCTCAGTTTGCTATTAAATGAGCTAGGTAATAATAACCATGATATGAATAATTAGTGAAACATCGTAAGTTATAATAAGGTATAGATAGACCTAATTCACTGAGAAGCAAAGGAATCAAAACATAAAAATCTATATAAATAAATTAGAAACTTCTACGACATTTTCGTATTGTTATAATGTAAAATTGCTGCGTGCTATTTTACGTCGTGTTTACACTTGTCATAATTTAAATTTGAAACGTGAAACAATAACTGATATTTGTAAGTTTTTCGTCATAAGTACCTACTATTTTTTTAGTTAGTCCCACTGCTGGATAAAATCCTAACCTATTTATTTTCTGTATGTTCATGTTCCTGTGTCCAGATCTTCATTCTGGCTGGCCACTCTGTGTCAAATGTAACCATATCATCACGCTCGTTCTTGGGTCTACCTCAACGAACGTTGACCGTCTTGACCGCCCAGTGAGGACTCTGTTTGTTCATCTATCTAGGCGCATTCGGCACACGTGGCCAGTCTACTCCCGTTTAAGTCGGCGTTGCCAGATATTTGGTGCAGTGCTGTGTTGGAAACTGTATTTGTTCGTTTTAAACATAAAATACTGTTTCTACTGCTGGTTGGAAGCTAAAATGATTAACATAGTTTTGATTTAAAATAATTATAGTGCGTAGGAGAGGGTTGATATGTTTTTTATTGACATTGTATTACAGTCAATAAAATGCAATAGACATGTAATTTGGAGAAATAACTTACAATAAAAGGTATTTTCGTAGTTTTATTTTTTTATATAAAATGTAAATAAATGATTAAAATAAATAAATATTATGATAAAATAAAATTAATTTAGGCTTTTTGGCGAAGGGAAAAGATGTAAAAACCGTCAATATGATTTTATGAAAACCAAAAAAATAAAATGTTTTGACAAACCTCATATAGCTTCCAGGAAAGCTTACCTTAAACATTATATTTTAGCAAAAGAATAAATTTAAAAACTCGTTCTAGTACTATAAAAAATCAAATTGAAACTTCCCATACAAACTAAATCAGAAAACAGTCAATCGGCTTGAGGCGCGGCCCGGCCGGTATATTTCCGACATAATACCGCTGCGTCGAGCGATTACTACTATATATTCTATATACATTTAATAGCTATACAGGCGCGCATAGAACTGGCCGTACTTATGTGAGCGCTGCCTCGTGAACACAGTTAGCGGTGAAGCGCTTCGTAGCAGATCGTCGTCTGACAGTACAAAGTATCACAGCGCTGTACGGAGCCGCTTTCTAGGTAGTCGGCTTATTATTATCGTAGATTGGCGTCGGCGCAACTACACGGCGTTAGAAGGACGTTCCGTTTTAAATATCAGGTTTTATTATTATGAAGAGCGGCGCAGCGGAGTGCGGTATAGTGCGCGCTCGCGTTCGCTGGACGGTTGCGTGCGATAACATTTGACATTCGTAATTATTCGAGCGCGGTATAGATACTCGGCGGTGGCGATGGCGAGGTCGGCTCATTCCGTCACTGTGCGAGGCGGACAAAGAGGTCGCGCGTTGCGTCAGCTCAGTATTCTTGCTCACTGGTCGGTCGCTGGTTGGTTGCATGCGCCGCCATCGCCATTGTCGAGGCGGACGCGACTCGACGACCAGCGAACTTGTCGTCGCATTTCGCACCACTCTGCCGAAATATGCTAGCCTTGAGTTGAGTACTGCTATTTCAAAACGTTTCCGTATTATGCCTTTGGCAGTATATCTACCTAACTGCTTCTACAATTCATTTTCTTTGCATTTTTTTGGAATAGGTATACTAGCTTACCTAGATAGATGGGTACCTACTTACCTAATCTTTGAATTGCCAAAAGTCGTAGAACGAAAGTTGTTCCTTTGGCAGTAGGTACAAGGGTTAGCTCTGGCTCTCCAAATAATTTGGGGTTTTAGCGGACCCCGGGCTCCCGAGAGGGATACAACCGGGAACATCGCGCAGATGAGAGAGGGACAGAAAGAGAGAGGGAGAGAGGAAGGTTAGGGGTTTAAAAAAGTTCGTTTTAGGAGATTCTGCTATAAGTATAACACGGTCACAATAACTGTGCACCTGGCCCGCATTGGTCTGATATGTAGATTCGAATGCTGTTGCGCTCGCATCTATGACAGGTGCGTGCACAGTTAGTGAGTCTGTCAAAAAGCATTTCCTTTGCAGAATCTCCTTATTTAACGAACCTTTTTAAGCCCCAGATTTCCCAACTAATCAACATTAGAAGTAAAAACTTTAGAAAATAATTATATACTTACCTACCAAGTATCTAAAACAGTATGAACATAATCCTATTCTAATTTGTTTCATCCTACCTACTAATATAATAAATAGGAAAGTTTGTGAGTGTGATTGTTGATACGTCGCTTAAAAACCGCTAAACCGATTCCAAAAAAAATCCGTATAGAGATAGCTGAAGACCTGGAATAACACATAAGATAATTTACCCCGGTATTCCTGATCCCGCAGAAAAACTTTCGCGGGTGATGCCGCGGGGCGCTGCTAGTTCTCTTATAAATCTTGTTTTCCGAATTGAGCTTAATGAGTCCAAAATTCGGTAGAGACGAGAGAGCAAGGGCAAATGGCTGGAGGCGGTAAGGCCGACCCTCGATGGTAGAGTGAGTAGGTAGAGTAGGATAGAGTAAGAGGAGATATAATTGGATGGGTAGAGACCAAAGTAGAGCTCGATTACTCAAGTAGAGTTGACGCGTAGAATAGACATCATTCATTAGACACAAAGATTTCTAGTGATAGAGTAAGAGTAGATATAATTGGTTAGGCAGAGACCAAAGTAGAGCTCGATGACTCAAGTAGAGTCGATTCGTAGAGTAGACCTAATTAGAGATAGAGAGTTCTCGAGAAAGTCAAGCGATGGGATAGAGTAAGAGTAGATTTTAATTGAATGGGTGGAGTCAAGTAGAGTTGATTCGTAGAGTAGACCTAATTAGAGATTAACAGTTTTAGAGAAGAGTTAGATGAGAAGAGCGCAAATGGTGTCTCATCAAAAAGTAGGTATTTTCAAACTGTTATAATAGGTGCCTTTTTTCTGGTTAATAGTTCAAGTAAGCCATCTCGACTATTTAGCTTAAAAATAAGCCACTAGGCTTGTAATATGGTAACCAGCCATTGATGTAATATAAACTTTTTGTTGAATAAATGTAGGTATTCCTTAGTATTTATTTACTATTTTACATAAGTACAGAAGCACACCAAAAACAATTGAGTCAACAAATCACGTGGATTTCGGTTCCAAGGCGGGAATCGAATCTGTAACCTTCGGAGTCGCGGGGATATTCGGCCAACGCGCCACAGGGGAAAACAAAAATAAGCGAGCGGGCAGCGACTTGCGTACGCGATAATCTACCACGACAACTCGATATCAAGTGAAGTTGTTACGAGAATTCCCGAGTAGGGGCTGTGTTCGATGTAGCTTGCTCGCCTCGTTACTCGCTGATATAACGTCCGTATTCAAATGAAGCAATGAATTAGGCTTTGTCCTTGTACACGGAAGAATGCTGTGTTTCGACGTTGATTCTTTAGATCAAAAACTAGGTGCTTTGATGGAGTTTTCGATATTCACTCGTTACCAATACATTTTATGAATCGTTGGGAATAGGTATATATTTTCTATGTGTTATTTTCTCGTATATCCACACTAATATTATAAAGAGGACATATTTGTATTTGTGTGTGTGTGTGTGTGTGTGTATGTTTGTAATGAATAAACTCAAAAACTACTGAGGCGATTTAAAAAAAAATCACGATTAGAAAGCTACATTCACCCTGAATAACATAGCGTAATTTTGATCCCGATATTCCCACGGGATCGGGACTTACGCGGGTGAAACCGCGGGACGCAGCTAGTTACATAATATACTTATTCTACTTTGTAGACCACTTTTTAGGTAAAAGTCGATAGTCCATACCCATCGTAGAGTTTTAAAAGTGTCAATTAAGTGGAACTTTAAAGTTTTTATTTAAAACAAATCCAATAAATTGACAATTTATAACCTGTGAATAGTATATCCACTTAATATATGGTAGTAAGGACCTTTTCTCTGTAACCCACTGAACAATAGAACAGAAACTAAAATAAAATGAATAAAAAAAAACTAACTAAACTTAAAACCTACCCCTTATCATTTTCACATATTATACTTTGTGGCCAAACTAGGCTTGTACAAAAGGTACTTGTTAGATAATGGAATTTATCCTCAACCAGAAACAAACATTATGGTCAGCATAAACACTTGTTCCCGACTGGAATCGAACCAGCAACCTTCTGCATCGTACCCGGTTGTTCGCGCGCCTCGCCACAGAAGCCTTTAAAATTTTGTTAGTAATTCAGCGAAAGTACAAAAGCACGCTAAGATACAGTAAGTGGTACGTTTTAACCCGCCTACTTAGCGGTTGATCTAAACTAATAACTAAATAACTAAAATAACTAACAAAATAACTTAAAATAACTTGCATCTAAAGTCAAGGATAAACAACGACACTGACATTCGGCACTCATAGGTACTCGTGATTGGTACTTCTATGCTTGGCGCTACGACTTAGACCCGCTGTGGGTGGTTATAAGCCGCGGCAGAAAGCTAGAGAGAAAGTAGTTACTCCTCTAGCATCAACTATAGGGGGTACCTGTGGGACATCATCATCATTTCAGCCCTTATCCGTCCACTGCTAAAAAGGCCTTTCTCATACGACGCCACAAATAGCGATCCAGGGCTGGTTCCATCCAATGACTCCCTGCAACTGTCACAATGTCGTCGGTCCATCAAGTAGGTTGGTCTTCCAACACTGCCCTTCGCACTGCATCGTGCTCGCCACTTTACTCCCCGGCAGTTATCAGTCCTTCTTGTGGAATAACTTAGGGGTAGGTCCTACACGCGGGTAAAATCAACTTAAAGTTTGCGAATGACGCTACATCATGAGCTTTTTTCGGTTAATTCTGTGCCATCTATAACACAACTAGTTGGTATTAGTACGACAAACTCCGGGAATGGAACCAGAAACCTTCTGTATGGCATGGCATTATGTATTACGTTCATCGCACTGGTCGTCTGTTTCGTACTGCTCGTGTTCAGACAATGAACACAACCTTCCGCTGCGGGAGTGTTCTGGGGGTCGGAGTTTTGTAATGTTCGAGTTAGTATGTTTGCACCATGTCTCACATGGACCGGCTACGGCTGCGACAGCCTTCACGGGTCGCACGCGCCGCCGGCCGCTCCCGGATTGCTTACCGTTACGTACATTCAGAGGTTTGGCGTTTAGTGTAACCATACCTACAAGACACACACACGGGCCTTTCCTCGTGCTCCAACCTCAAACACAAAAATTTATTTATTAAAAAAGATATTCACATGATCGTTTTGAATCAGCAGTAATCTAGTGTGTCTTCGGAACGCGACCTCCAATGAGAAGAAAACACAAGAAACTCATGAGTTTTTTTGCAGTGATCATGTGATTCACATTATGGCATATTTGTAATGAATGACTGCAGTGGAACCGGGGCAATAATCTGTACTTATAATCCTTACTAACATTGTAAGCGCAAAAGTAACTCATTCTGTCTGTTAAAATAAGTTTGTAAAAAAACACGATCACATCCACTAACACACAACCCGCCCAACCCCATCCGACCCGCCCCAGGACCCGCCTTCGGAGTTCTGCGGTGTCAACATTACTTACCCTTCCTACTACCCCACTATTTACTCCTAGTAGGAGCACCACGTGACGTGGTAGACTTCGGCCATGGTTAATCACCAAGTTACCGCCATAACCTTGACGACTGCATGTGACGAGTGAACGGGTAGTCTCACTCGACACATGCTTCCAGTCTTCAAATCTTCCAGTCACGTGTGCCACTACTTAGACCAGGGGTTCCCTAAGTGGGGGGCGCAGAGATATTTCCAGGGGGGCGCAGGCCACCTGTGTAGTCAGGTATAAAAACCTGGAGAATGCATTCCAGACTGCTCGATACCACCAATGAAATTATTTGAAATAGACGCCTGTCAAGACCATAAAATTGTTTCCTCAGTGGGCGAATGTTAAGAACTTTATCAGCCTCTAGACTGGCCCCAATGATAATGAGCAATAAAAAAACTTATTTTGTTATTGAATACTACTTTTTTATTCTGACCTGATAATCTGGAAAGGAGGACGCGGGGGGCGCGGATTTTTTTTATGGTCGAAAGGGGGCGCGTCTCAAATAAGTTAGGGAACCCCTGACTTAGACTAGAAGTAGTAAATTCATTCGGTATTTACCTAGTTAATGAGTAAGTATTTATTTTTGGTTAGGTGCAATTAAGACAAATACGAAACTAAAATTATATTTTCAAACTTCCCGATTAGTTCTATCGAATAATTAAAACTGCTACGAAGTCAGTTGCACAATTAGTAATTTATTTGAAGAGATTTCGTACTGTTTTTTTCCATATAGCTTACCTCTGGAGGTCTACTTCTGGAGGTAGGCCGTCATATACTAAGAGGCTTAACTGAAGAGGCAAATCACGGGAACCTGAGTCAGTTCGGACTTACCTCCAGCCAATCAGTCTTCTCAAGGCATATAGCCTAGAAGCTGTTTCACCCACACACGGCACGGTCAGGCAGAACTGAAGGTAAAACTTCTCACATATGACGGCTTCAAAACAGCAATCACTAGGGCGACATCGGCAGGCGATTGTCACCACCAACGTTCCTGAGTCGTATAGCAAAGTGAATTCGTTTGTATTCCGTTTGAAACGTAGGCCGGTGTAGCCACTAGGGAAGACGGGCGCGTAGTTGGTACTGATTCCATTGCCATCATCTTACTTTCGTTCGTGATTTTCGAATACCCACTTCAAGCTACGAGTTACAGTATCTTCAAAGTGAGTGCTACATTTTATACTACGTCGTTCCGTGTTTGATAAGTATCTAATCAAGGGAGATAGTAGTCACCGTTCATCTATAATGAATGAATGAAATGTATGAAAAAGATAACTTCTCCATTCTTAGGGTCCCGTACCCAAAGAGTTAAAACAAAACCCTTTTACTAAGATTCCACTGTCCATCAGTCAGTCTGTCACCAGGCTGTATCTCCTGAACCGTAATAGATAGACTGTTGAAATAATCACAGATGATGTAGTATATCTGTTGTCGCTATAACAACAAATACTAAAAAAAAAAAGTGGGACTCCCATTCAACGAACGAGATATTTTTGTGATAAATGGTACAGAACCCTTCGTGCGCGCGTTCCGAGTCACACTTGGCCGGTTTTTTATTCGGGTATCACGGTATATTTATTTATTTAATCGTATGACGTAGGTGAATTCCATTTTTTTTTGGTATTTGTATAAAAAATGTGTCAAACTGAAGTCTACGCCAAGGTATAAATAAAATCTAATTCTAGCTGGAAATGGGGATAAGTGTTCGTAAGAATGTCCTGGGGACATCTGAGTAAAGAGGTTATATTAGTAAAGACAACGGCTCCTAAATAGTGTAGTAGACTGAGTAGACTGTACTTAATTAAGGAAAAAATAAAGAATCTTGTAATGCGTATTTCTCACAGTTCAGGTTTCATACGAATCCATTCCGAAACCAGTTTGTTCTAGCTGCCTACATAGCGACAGTTAACACGCCAACTATCATTGTAATTTGGACTTTATGCTCAGGTAATAACGTTGAGAATTGCTTAGCGAAATGCTTACTAAAATTGTCAAAATTATATAACGCACCCAAACTAGCTCTATGTATCTATCTACCTACGTACGAAGCACCGGTGAATTTAGACTGTATTTACAACTATAAGTACCTACCTACCTATATAATAAAGGAAGAAAGGAAATAAAAAGTCTATGCTTGAAAGAAAATAATAAAAATACTAATATGAGTCTTAGAAAATACAGTAATAATAGTAAATTAGGCAATTAGTCAATAAAGGACGGATTTAAAGTGACGGCCATAGATGAATCACGAACAAGTGAAGGATTCTAACGACTCACTCCCTACGGTCGTGATTCAAGTGTTAGAATCCTGAGTGGCGCGAGTGATTCAAAGCAATGTAAATCAATACTTTATTCAAGAGTTGCATAATCATGGGATTACAGGGAAAAGAAAAGAGTTTGTATGTCAAGTATTCTTTGTGCAAAGAGTTTGTATCAAGTATTTTTTGCGCCAGGAGGTTGTATAAGCATTGAGACGGAGGTCGAATATATTTGTGAGTTCTAAATTCAAACACCAAAATAGTGATTTAATGGCCTTGAAATAAGCTCTTTAGGGAGGGAATGGTATAAAAGTTTTTTTTTTTACATTTTTAATTCGTGTCAGTTTCTCTGTTTGCTATGAAAATGAAAAAAAAACCACAATACTGCAGTATCAAAAACATTATAATTTCATAGTTATATTAAAACTCAAAAAATTTAAATTAATCAACGAAAATAATCGCTTCGGGCAAGTGCTTGTAGGAAGGCAACGCTTGGGGTCTGTTGTTGTGACGCGGCAATACAGAAATTATTTATTCCAATAGATCTGAAACAGCGAGACGCAGCTACTAGAGAAAAAAACGATAACACACTGGGCAAGGTTGCACTACAATCATAGGTAAAGTTGCAGCTAACTCGACATGATAAGTTACACTGGCGAAGTAAACAAATGAACATCACTGATTGGAAGCGCCATGAAATACTAGGTACACACTGAAAGTTATGAAACTACTACATCTAACTCTTTCATGATTGATAGAAGAACGTTCGACGGCGTTCATCAGTGGGTAGACGACGTGGTGGGCTAAGATGTAGTATGCTCACTTGGAAAATACCACCATCTGTTCACTAGTTTAGGTCGTATTCAGACTGATTTCAGAGATAACGCCAGGGACAAACCGCGCCGAAGCATGGTGGAGTTTGAGAAAATGTTTTTGTCACTTACTTTATCTTTTCAATCATTCCAAAAATTACCGCGCCAGGCGTTGCTTAACTCGCACGACCGTACAAGATCGGTTGGCGCAACTTGGTCTCACTTTATATACTATTTTTTTGGGACTTACGCGGGTAAGCCATGAAGCACTAGGTTCGATCCTACCTAACTATGTAGGTAAAGGTTTGTGTGGTTGTGTGTTTGCTTATTTACGCATAAACCGCTAAACCAATTGCGATGAGATTATAGATAGCTGGAGACCTTGATTAAGACATAGGCTACTTTTATCCCCATATTCCTACGGGATCGCGAATGAAACCGCTTGTCGCTACTAGTATACAATAACAATAGGCTGGGTGGCGGTGTGTGAAAGCCAACAACATCAAATTTAATAGTAGGTATATCTAGATGTATGCCAAGTGAGAACACAAAAGTAGCTCAAAAAAAATATTCAAAATTCAAAGTAGGTACCTACTTTAATTCATTCGGATATTACGAGTACAATATATCTCTTTAAATCTTCAATTATTAAAAAGAGTTTTAAATTTGTACATTACTTATTTATATCAACAAAAGTAAATATTAAAACTTTGAAGGATTGAAGTAAAAAAATCTGTAACTCAAGCAGGGCTTAAAGGTCAATTCTTCAATACAAGTCATTCTAATAATAACAATTTCAGAACTCTATATATATATATATCTAATGATGTATTTTTGTTGCCGTTGTGAAATTGTTTTTAATGGCTTTAATATTAGTTGAACAATAACATCGCTCTTACGGTGAAGGAAAAACATCGTGAGGAAACCAACATGTCCTAGGACTCACCACGGTCCGAAGACATGGGTTATTCAGTGTTTTCTATGTATCATATGTATGTATTTACAAAAAAAAAAAGTATAATATGTAGTATATCCGTTGTCTAGTACCCATAGTACAAGCCTAGTGCTTAGTTTGGGGCTAGATTGCGCTGTGTGTAACGTCGTGCAATATTTATTTATTTATTATTTAAAGACCTGCTGAAAACTGAAAGTCCTGAAATTCATGCGCTAGGTACTTTAAAATGTTTCAAAAAACGCCGTACTCTTAGATGTCTAGCCATAGCCTGATGGGTATTCTAACAACGAAGTTCGAATTTTAAACCATATTTTTTTAAGAAGTCCGTCAGAGACGAGTTTGAAATGGATGCCTATCAGGCGACCTTTCTCCTTCTAGTCTCTAATAGAGACCAGCCCAGTTCTATGGCTGTAGGTATACTACTATGTTTTTATTTGTTAATTACAATATCAACATAATTTAAAAACTAATTTATGAAATTATGATACATTTTCAGAAAGCTTACTGCCAATGACGGATTCTCACTTCTTATAAAAGATACTTCATTCTCTTATTAGATTTCCATAAAGTTGCATTTTTGTGGACTGCACAAGTGCACATAGACTAAGTTAAAAATTAAATGGACAGATAAACGTACTATCCATAAAAACAAATAGCCTAGCTAAATTAATGGAATCATTATTAAAATGCGATCCGCTAGCCACCAAAATCGGTTCAATTAAAACGCATGCGGATAAAGTTACTGCATTCAAAATCCTATCTATACCTAAGTTATGTATATGCTTTTGAAAAAAAAAACTGATAATAGACTAAAACGTATCTTATCCTATTTTCTACTAGGTACTACTTCTTAGACCATCACTTACCATCAGGTGAGACAGTGTTCAAATTCTCATCTATCTCATGTAAAAAATACCATAATTTAGAGAATGGCTTCTAGCTAGAAAGGTTATTTTCGAGAACTCAAATCTTAAAAAATATAAAATATTTAGGGAATATATCATAACATTTTGGGGAACAATTCAAACATAGCTTTTTGAACAATTCGACATTTAGGAAATTGATTTATTTTTGGAATTCAATAGTTTGGTCCGAAAGAATTATGTCTAAAACGAACGAACGAACGATGAATGAACGATGAATGTTTTATAAGTATTTACGTTATGTTTAAGTTATTGTTATCACATAAGTGACATTTGTGTCTTTGTCGATAATAAAGCTCTTTATACCTAACCTAAAACACTAGACAGACATCCGATGTAGTGTGGATCACAAAAACAAGTATAAGTAACACCAATACACAATATATAGTACTTTCCTTTAAAAATAGAGCTAACAAACTATGGAATTAGTTAGTAGGAACCGCGCTAAGTGTCGCCTAATCAACGGTAATCAACGAGTGACGACAGCTCGGGACTCACTCGACAATTCCCTCAAGTGCTTCCCAGGGACCGATTATTGCCCAGGACTCTTCAAGACTTTTTCACTCACTTGTTGAGCACTTCATACTAGTGATGAATATATCCAAGAAAGTTCTAGCTTAGACGTATGACGTGATGGACAGACGTATTGGATACGTGAGCAGGCAGAGGTATGGCTTAGTTTAGTTTTATTCGACTGCGCGACGCAAAGAAGTTCACAGATTAAAAAAAAAAATGGATGTATGTATGTTTGTTTGTGTTTTTCCATTGACTTTTTTGTGCTACATGTTTGCATTTGATTTAATTATCTCACTCGATGGAAAACATCAATGAGGTATTGAGGTCTACGAAAATAAATTAAAATAAATAATAAATAAACTTTATGAACATCGAACAGCGCTAGCCCCATGATTGGCTACTAAGCTTGTATTATGGTGACTAGACAACGAATATAAAACTTATATAAGTATTTATTTTTCTGTTATAAATACACACAATTACATAGAGAGATAAAATCCGCGGCTTCAAGTCACGCAATAAGGCTCAGTTTTAGGGCTATTTGCGGAAACACACAGTAAAACCTCTACCCTCTTACTTATAAATAGCTGCATATACTATGTATCTTTTGTCTCTTACTGTGACATGAACTTTCATAGTTAACAGACAGAGACACGTTACATAAACTTAGTCATCGTTTATAAGTAACGGGGCTAACTTTTAAGTTAACTTTTCATTTTTTAGTTCCAATGACAAAGTAAATAATACTGATAAGCTGAATCCGCGACTCGTTGCTTCGTACCTGCTTATCACCACTACGTCACAAGAGACGCGCATGCGCGGTGCGCACCGCGACTGCCTAAATACATTTTATTTTACAACTAGTTGTGTTCAACGGTTTTACTTGAGCAATTCCGTGACTTATGTTTAAATTACAGCAGAAGGACAGACAGAATAGAACTTTTAAATGAAAAAAATCTACTTGTCTCCATTCTTCATAAACTACTATCGCTTTCAACTATAAGGCCGCCCATTTGCCAATACAACTCAATTTTAAGCTTTTTGTTATTTACTTTGAGAATTTTTGTATTTTGTATTCCCAATGAATATGTTTTACATAATAAAGCTAAGTAAATATCTATATATCTACTAACTAACTTAGCGTTTATAAGTTTTAGTGTTTAAAGAAGTGTAGGTAATTGAGGTGAATTAGACGAGCACCTGCCTGCGATACAGAGGATTGCAGGTTCGAATCCCGCCAATTCATCGGGGTGCAATAAAAATTGTTTTCATTCCCTCATTACTGCACATTCGTATTGATTAAATTTCATTGTTTTATATCCTGAACATTACCATGAAATAGGTCACTATCAGCATTATAATAAAACTTAATGTAGATATAAAATTCAATTAATAATTAAACGATTCTAATTGGAAATAAATAACGAAGAGTAGGTACTAGCTTCGCCTAGCGGTTTCACCCGCCAGCGTACATAAGGGTTCAGACACGGTGCAAGCGGGGCGCGAACGGGAACCGCCAAGCGGGTGCCGATAACACAGCTTCTTATATGAACACTAGCTGACCCGGCAAACGTTGTTTTGCCTTATCAATTATAGATAGTAGCCGATTCTCAGACCTACTGAATACGTATATAAAATTTGGTAAAAATCGGTCGCGCCGTTTCGGAGGAGTACGGTAACTAACATTGTGACATGGAAATTTTATAAATTAAGAAAGAAGATAGAAGAAAGATAGTAACAGGGCGTGGGCACGTTTTTCGCAGCTGTTTTTCTTCCTGCATAAGCTCCCGCTGCACGCCTCACCCCGCTTGCACTGAGTCTGAACCCTAAGGCCGTTTTTATTGTTGATAATATGGTGTTTGGGCCCGCAAGCACGCTGCCCGCTAACTATCGTACCATACATGATTTTACAATCATGCGCGCCACACGCACGCGGGACGCGGGTCTGTCGTGCGGATGCGTGCCACCCGTGCGCGTGTGGCAAACCTTGACAGCCAGTGTTGTTAATACTGTCAAGCGGGTCGCACGCATCACTTCCTTAACATTCATTTTGAAGCGAGTTCTCTTCCTGGCGATACGCACAATACTGCGGCATGGTGAAGGAAATGTTCTGCGGGCCACATGACAATAAAAACTCCGTATATGGTCGCTAATCTTAAAAATTGTGTTTGGTAAAATGTAAAAATGTCCTCCTTACAAAACGGCGATTTATTCTTTGAAGAGTTATCCAAGTTTAGTCGAATACGCCCCAAAACTGAAAAGTATTTTTAAATCCTAAATGTAAGATTTGCTTTCATGAAATTGATCTCTAATTTCATATGTTGTTAATAAATAAAGGTAGATAACATTTGAAATGAACGGGAAACATGTATTTCTATATTTTTATTCAATCTACCACTGCAGATATTTCGGTTTGATTTGATCAATTCATCTCATTACATTTTTCGAATATCTAAATCCTTTTTAATCAACATCTTAGACAGACGAATTACTGGTTTGAACTGTGCTTTAGCGCGCGTGCGAGTGCTAAAGCACAGCCATACAATTCCATACCATTCCATACAAATCCCCCGCATGCGTGAGTAATTTGTATCGAAATCCCGCGTGCGTGAGCAAACACGCAAGACACTAAAAAACCGGCCAAGTGCGAGTCGGACTCGTGCACAAAGGGTTCCGTACTCACCACTATCACAAATGGGAACCCTAAAATGAACCAACCAATCCGTGAATGTAACGCGAACGTTAAAATTAATTTTACCACTGGCTCTAGTCTATGACGCCACCACTAGACGGCACTATAGTGGTAATAAATAATACATCGTGGTATCGTTGTGTATATATGTAAAAAATCACGTTTGTTGTTAGCGGCTGCAAAAATACATCATCAGTGAAAATATAAATTGTCTAGTTATCACGGTTCGTGAGATACAGACAGCGAAGTCTTAGTAATAGGGTGACGTTTTTAACCTTTGGGTACGAAACCCTAAAAATACCCTTAGTAGTGAGTCAAATTCTTTCCAAATACCTAAGTATAATATAATACCTATAAAGTCATACAATAGCGAGTTAGCGACCTCTTTTTTAATTCACAAGTAAAATAACACCGTATTCTGCATCAGCATTTCAAAGACCGATTCCAAAAGTGCGCGCGCAGCGAAACATGACTTGGGTTGCGCGAGCGCGGCGCACCGTAGGCAGCACACACGCAACCTGTAAATATGAACCTTATCACCGAGGTGTAAGGTCCAGATTTATTTGATGATAGTTGTTCGTATTTGCAGCTTGGCACACGCTTGCACCTTGCGCATAAAATATATGTTTATAGCGCAAGTTTTTATCCTGTCGTCTTACAAGACTAGTTCTTCGGGTTAAATATTGATTATACATTATATGTAGTTTTTATATATATCTCATTTTTGAGTAAGGTGAAAATTATATGAGTTTGAATCAATTTTGGAGAAAAAACTACCCGATTTCGCTGATAAATTAAGTTTTACATTGGTCGAATTAAGGCGTATTATCACATCAACGCGTTTAACTAATTTCGTTTCATTGAAATATTTTCTCTGAGTAGGTATCTACCTACTTACATGTAACAAAATCAGAATTGCTCGAGAATAAATAAATAATAAATAAATAAACAATGCACAATGTTACACACAGCGCAATCTAGCCCCAAACTAAGCACTAGGCTTGTACTGTAAAGATTAGTGTGTCCGTTGTCTAGTATCCTTATTACTAGACAACGGACACACTAATCTTTTTTTTTTGTAAATACACATAATATGATACATATTAAACACCAGCACCAGAAACAAATACCTATTAATTTTTACGCATAAATACTTGCACCCGGCGGGAATCGAAACCGCAACCTTCTGCATTGCAGTCAGGCCATCGCCCGACGCGCCACAGAGTCCGTCACTTAAAGACACTTAAACCCAAATAAGCACTTATAATATAGTATAATAGATCGAAATTAGGACAACGAAAATGTTCTCTAATTTTGGGAGCTGAATAAAACCGCTGAACGTTCAAAATCTACCGCCTAATGAATTTTCCTGGTACTCTACTCTAGCTGTGACGTTACCGCGTCGGCAGCAATGTTATCGATCGCAACGTCTCCCATTGCTGCTAACACACCATCCACGTACGTTATCACCAAACAACACCGGCCATGTAACGCAAGAAACACTGTCGTTTTCTTTTCATATCTCGCTAAAAACCTACACCTAAACAGAGTAAGGGCGTAGTCAGAAGGTAAGCAAGTGGCGCACTCTCGTGAGAGATGAACGAACAGATAAATCAAGAGAGCGTATTCTGTGGTGATATCGGTGCGGTGGCGTTACATTGCGGGCTGACTATCGCAGCGGTGTATTCGTAGCGCTTAAGAGCGCGCAGTTGTTACGGAACATGGGTTGGGATTGAGGTATTGCGTGATGGTAGTCGGTCACGTGGTAGAGAGCGCAGGGTCGCCGGTGCGGCCTCCGGCCCTCTTTGCCGCAACGCAAATCGTTGAAATCAAAACTTTCACGCTACGAGATCGCTACGAAGTTTTACTGCTACAAACTTCCTGCTACGTCGTAGCGCGCACTCCAAACTTTGTTGTTAAGAGGACAGTCACCATCACCATTCTCTTTCTCCATACAAACGTAGTTTGTAGTAGTTTACATTTTCCTCCCTGGATAAAGACATCAGAGCAAAAATGTTTATGCTATAAAACATGTTTATGCTATATCTGTCTTGACAATGCATCTACCTTTCATTTTTTTTATTTTATTATTTTTTATTTTTATTCTAATTAGAAAATGAAAAAAATCAAAAGGTAGATGCATAGTCATGACAGATATAGGTTTTATGGCATAAACATATTTGCTCTTATGTCTTTATCCAGGGAGGAAAACGTCGTCGACTACGTTTGTATGGAGAAAGAGAATGGAGACTGTCCTCTTAACCTACTTTTATTTGTCACTTTCTGCTTGTTATCAGCTAACTAAAAACAACTCGACAACCGGCGAGAATTATGTTTAATACTTTCATAACTCATAACCATAACTTCTGTATTTTTTCCCAATCCCGATTATGGACGACGACTTGAAATAGAATCTTAGAATAGAACCACGTAATTAGCCGGAGGGTCGCGAAAAGTTACATTTACGTGGATGGAAACTTTGTAACATTGTGAAATGTTATATATATTTAGTGGATTAGTTGGAAAACACGGGTACCTATTTCGACCTATTCTTGGTTTTTCAACTGTATACTATGATTTGACACATCTTCCTTAAGAAAAAAACGTCAAATACAAAGAACCAAAACGTCAGATCGTAGTCTGAAATTAAAAAACGAAGTATAGCTGTTGGATAGTGCGAGATTTTACCGTATCATGTTTGCGTAAACGCGAAAATGTATGTCGACCTAAAGTTTTCTATTACGTCCGCTAGAGGCGCCACTTTCGATACAATTTTTGCGTTAACAATAACGTGATAGTTAGCGTTAGCTTTAATATACCAAAGTACCTCGTGCTGGCCACAGAATACGTAATAGTAGCTAAGGATACTGGGTATCAGTGGCGATTTATTCATATAAGCCGATTCCCACCAAGTTTGCTCTAAGTCTTGACTGATATACTGTATAGGTACTTGGGTTTTTCACTTACTAAAATAAATATTATGTGTTTTATCAAACTAATAATCTATTTTTATGATTTTTTTTTATAAAAGAGGTAAGTTGGCGGTTGACCACTATCTTACCTAAAATACCATGCGCTTACATAGCGATTTGCAGACGCCAAATCATCCACGTAGCGAAATACAGCTTCAGGCAACTAATTCCATCCCAGTATTTATACAAACGACTTCAAAAAAGAAGGAGAGTCTTCATTCGACTGTCAAGTGACTGTATTCTCTGTTACCTATAAAGAAAAGCCAGTGTTCGCGACAGCTGGGTATCGTATCGGGCCCGCGGTACTCGCAGGTGGGGCCGAGCCGGCCCGAGCGGAGCCGAGCGCTGCCGAGTGAGCGGCGACAGCTCCTCAGTCTGCGCTTGGCCTCCACCACGCTCGCATGCGTCCGACGACCGAGCGCTTACAGTGACACATTTTGACAGTTGTTATCGTGATCGTGTTATGTTTTCATATCGGAACTATGCTTCATCCCCATGAAAATGTGGAGTGATTTTCAGGTAAGCCCTAGGGTTTAAAGTATTCTTTTCTTTTATTAGTGTAAAGACACGATTTCACCATTATTTTGTTGTGTCGAATTCTACCCGAGTTCAGGTTTGGTTTTGGTTCGGTTTTGTCTTTATTAAGTTTTTATTTGTATTTCGTTTGGGTTCAGTTTGGTTTGTTTTTAATTTTGTTAGGCTATTTTTTTTATTTTCAAAATATAAAGTATTTTTGTACTTAGTTGATTTATTAACATTTTTTAAATTTCATTTGGGTAGTTTTGTGTGAATATTAGAAGCAGTAAGGGTAGATTATTATAAGTATTTTGAACGTTTATTTTAAGATAAGTCAAACTAAATATATTTTGGAATAATCATATAGTTTAGTGTAGGTATCATTTTAGTTTTATCAGGGTATATTAACGAAACTATAGGTAAAATAGGTTTTAAACATTTTTTATAAGTTTCTTCGTTCTCAGTTGTTATGGCTTTAACATTCTGAAGTTTTGTCGACATATCTAAAATCGAACAACACAGTCTTGTAGTCTTCATGACTTTATTGGTATTTCATAGACTTTCAGTACCTCAATCGCCTCGAAACTCCTGAAAAATATTCCTGCGAAATCGTCCGCGCGCCTTTTTTTAATATGACAGCTTACCGCGTTTCCGCAGAGCTGTCAAATGCCATGTGATAGATAGAAGGGCGCATTCAGAGTTTTAAATCAAAGCGCGGTATTCGAGTTGAATCTCGATAACTGCGCGGTTCGGAGCGCGAGCGGACGCTCGAGGCAACCAAGAACCCGTCTCATACGAATACGTAGCTGCAGCTGTCTCTGTCTCACTTGTGGCATCCGTCCCGCTCTAGCATCGGGTGTTTTTGTGTCGAAGCGGGTTTTTTGTCGGCGGAGCGAGGCTCGGTCGAGTCGACTGACTCCACATTAATTATCGCCGAGTTGGCTCGCCATCGCCAGTCGACACGAACGCACTTTACTTTCTACACCGTTTCATTATTATTATGTATAAGTTTAAAAACTTTTACGATTGCACCCTTTTTCTTAGGAAAGAGGTGCTTTGCTGATGAAATGATGTCCTTGATGATTTTATTTAGGTACTATATAGATACGTTTGAGGTGGACTAAGTATTTTTCCATAGGTTAATTCCAGAAATGTACACTTTCCTATCTTTTCAACTCAAATTTTACAAAAGGAAATGTTGGATTGAAGATTTATAACAAACAGCCAAACATTCATTGGTCTAAACATTCCCAGTTCTATTCGTAAAAAGAATCCAGATCCATTATCATTAGCGAAAAGTCGGATATCTGAAAATAATTATTTGGAATACAATTTCGCAATGTCTTCCCGAATTACGTAAGTACAAAACTTTTGAAAATAATTTGCAAAGAGTTAGCAGAACTTGCTGTTGCCGTTGTCGCAAAGATCGTCAAGTCGAGTCGAGGCGAGTGGGTGACGGGGCCCCGGTTGCCATGGCGACGGCTGGGCTGCCCCGCCCAACAACCGCTCCTCCTACTTGCTACTCATTTAAATTTACTCCTCGACTAGCAACCGACCTGAATGCTCCTCTAACAAAAAGATTAAAAACAAAACTCTAGAGAGAACTTTTGAATTAGAAGTTAGGTTCCTAAAATTCAAATTTATAGATCTAGCTCAGACAGTATTCTTTGATTATCTAGATGGTGGGTATTCTAATAACGGCTTTCTTGATCTATCCTTTTTAAAGTAATTTCCCGAATAGTTTGACTTTAGAACTGGTCAAATAGATCAAATAGATCACTATCAGGCGACCTTGCTCCTTCTAGTCTCTAATAGAGAGTCCAGTTCTATGATTTTAATTTATAAAAATACTTAGGTACACAAAATAGCTATCTTAGGCATTTTGTCTATAGAAGCTGATTCCTATCCAGTTACTTTTAAATCGGGGCTCATACATCCATAATACCTACTAATATCATTGTAAATTATTTTTGTGCCGGCTTACCTATAAAAAAATCCAGTCTTCACTACTGACGGCATTAATTATGCACATATTCAATATAATACATACCTAACATATACAGTAGTAGGTACATATTATATGCTACTCCTTCATACAAAACGATTAAACCGATTGCGATGAAACATAATAATAAGATGGCTGCAGAACGAAATTACGTTTAGGCAATTTATATCTCAAAATTCGGGATCGGGACAAAAGCAGGCAAAACAGCAGTAGTATGTAAATAAATTTAAGGGAAAAGTCTACCTACTCCTTACTCCATACAAATTTTACAAACGTAGTCGACTGTGATAAAGACATTAGAGAAAAATAAAACTTTTATCTGCTATGACATGACCATGCCCCTACGTTTTTTTTTAATTCTCATTTTTCCAAGTTTTATTTCTCTTCTTATTAGAAAATGAAACCAAAAAAAATACCAAACGTAAGGGGCACGATCATTGGTCATGGCAGATGTAGGTTTTATGGCACACACATATTTACTCTAATGTCTTTATTCAGGGAGGAAACGGTCGACTACGTTTGTATGGAGAAAGAGTAGGTAGACTTTCCTCAAAATTGGGCCGTTTCGTAGCGTAGCATAATTCGTAGTAACTACGTAGCACCATTAAACCATAAAAAATAATTACCTACAAAACTTAAAAAGACATCAACGCATTCACTTATTTTAGCCTCTAGCAAACATTTTTGTACACTGTAATGATTAATGATTTATAGTTGTCTGGAAAAGATCGCTCTTAGTCAATAAGGCTACCCTTTGTGCTACTTTAAATTTAAGAAACCGCGCTGTTCCTAAGCCTTTGAATTAATTTCTTTTGTCAAATTGCTGCTAGATAAGCTATCATGGTACGCCCCATGATCTTCTCTAACTAAAAGAGTATTTTGAATTTGTGTTGTGTATCATCATCATCATCATCCGAGCGATGTTCCCGGTTGCATCCCTCTCGAGAGCCCAGGGTCCGCTTTCCTACTTTTACTTACTACTTAAATTACGTCTCCAAATTATACATTAAAGTAAAGTGTGCCTATAAAATATGTTGATGTATGAAAACTGCAGTAGGTAGTTTATACAAGGGTGGTGTCGGGGTGTAAGAAGGAATGCGACTTGTTGCAGTCACGTGTATCCGTGAGAAAGTTCACAAACTCCGCTTATCACACCGCGCTCATGTAAATCTCTGCACTCGACACTTTAAATCTGCAACTTCATTTTCATATCTCAAAATGTTAGATAGATAAATAAAAACTTTATTGCACCAAAAATTTACAAATACATTACAAAAACAAAAACTTACAGCTAATTTTAGAATAGGTACAATGGGCGGCCTTATCGCTAAAAGCAAACTCTTCCAGGCAACCTTTCGGCTTCCTTCCCAGGCTTCCTTTAATCCTTACAGACCGAGTAGAAATGTTTTCACCTAATCATAATTAAATTACAAAGGATATCTGATCGTATTTGTGAGAACTTAACGTTTCGGAGACTTTGCAAGTCTCATTTTCACAATACCTGATAGTAAGTCAATAGTTTAAATCGTGAAATTTTAAATTAAATGTAAATGGGGCATCGCTCGTTTAAGTCTCTATTCAGTTGGAAGATATATGGGCGAATAAAATGTATTAAAGCCGATATGGGCAATTTAATAGCCTAAGTGTTAATCCAGATTCCAGACTCCAGCTACTTACATCTTAGTTTTATTGAATTTTACAACTAATTCTGTACGTTTCGTATGGAATATACACAATACTCGAACTTACGAATTTTACCGTCGGTAATGTAAATCTAACTATACTTCTATACTAATATTTTAATGAGGTAACGTTGGTATCATTTATGTATGTATGTATTTTCCTGGTCATCTCTGAAACCGCTAAACCGATTCTATTATCAATAGAAAGCTACATTATCGTGGAGTAACATAGGTTACTTTTGATCCCGATATTCTCACGTGGTCGGGACTTACGCAGGTGAAACCGCGGGACTCTGCTAGTTAAGTATAAAACAATATCCTTAGCAATTGGGTAGTTAATCTGATCATAAGTTTAGTAATCGCAAGAAAAGCCGCGATAATTACTAATTAAGTCAATAAATACCTACTAAGTTCTTACTAATTAGGCATCGTTATAGGAAACTTATGACTGTCAATAATGGTGTTTTATCGTGTTATTAACCTTCATAGAGAGTGAATGATCGGACGATTTATTAAATGGTTCATTAAAACAGATTATAAGCCTGTAGTCACCGTGACTAGGCGGTTCCAATCGACGGCGTGAGCTAAGCACTCTTTTATCCGTACCTATGTCGGTTACAAGGTTACGCCTTTTTATTAACAGAACTCTAGCCTTATCCCGTAAAACACCCGCTATAGTAATAAAACAATTGTAATCGATGAATAAAAATTTAACAACCTTGAATGGCGAGGAGCATGAATGAAAGAAATATTTACTTTCTTTTGTAATTTTTACATCACAATTATACGTTTATTAACATGGGTGTTTGCGTAAACGAGTAGGTACCTACATTCTGTAGCATTCCGTAGATAAAGAACCGCTATCAGAGTTCGGCATGACTCAGCGCGAGCGGCGCATCACGTAATGAACATCTTTATTACACATTTACCTTTAAATTCACGGTCGCGATGTAAACAATCGACCACGTGGACTAAAAGTAATAGTAAACTCATAAACAAACGAATTAGCCATAGAGCGCGCTACGTCATACATAAGCGAAGACACGCATAATAATCACTTATGCAAACGAGCCTAATTATGTAAAGCAATATGAGCAGTGGCGACGTGTTTTGACATACACTAACGACAAATTATATGGCTATTGTGTGACTCAGTGAACTTGAAAGACATTACAATAATATAGGGCATCGACACTCGAACGCCATTCAATGACGCGCGTGGTAACAACACCTGTTTAGAATATATGCGAAACAATGTCAGGTGCACCGAATTCAATACTCACGCGATATTTTTATACCATTTGTGTAGATCGTGCCGAGCTGCCGACCGTAATGCTTCTACTATTGTAATGTCACGAGATTATATTGTATTTACATAGTTGTAATATTTTTTGTCGAGACAAATTGTTTAATTGACAACTAAATCTCCATTCATCAGTTTTTGTAAGAGTTTTTCTGACAAATCTTGCATTTTTTTCTTAAGAATACTTGTAGATCGGTTGTACAAAAAAAAATATGTTCTGTTATCTGTAAGATGTTTTCGTAGGCGACCCGTTCAAATATATTAAACGCCTACACCCGGCTTGTAAATCGGGAACGGAGTAATAATAAACTTTGAAAATCGTCGAGTGTATCTCGATTTGCACTAAATATATTCCCCATGGCCTCAATGTCGTTCGGCGACCCAATTACGTGCGCAATAAAACAATATTAAGTGTCATTGAACCCTCGAGTTTTGTGTGTACGGATACCTAGGTACCTATGTAATGGTATGGAATGTAAACACTGCATCTGGGGGCGACCGACTCCGCCGGCGAGACATTTCGACGCCTATAAATTATGTTAATCGACCATCATTGTAGCTGTAATATACAACAACATTAATAAATATTTTATTAAATATTTGAGGGTCAGGTTCACGGGCGAAAGCTTGTAAACTAACTTACTTACTTCAAAGTGATTTATTTTGAAATACAAAAGAATGAGTACTCACTCAAGTAACAAATAGAGGGTTCCTATGTTAGAGATAGTCAATGGTGTTGTTTTGCAACGCTATTTACTTCATTATAACGTATTTTCTTAGATTCCAATAGATACGTAGGTAATACGGGATTTCAACGTAAAGCTACGATTTGTGTTTTAAAGTCACGTATAAATCAGTTCTTACGAGTGTGTGAAAGAATTTGTGTAGGACGAGATTGATAGGTATCATTAATGAATGTTTTCTTCTTCCTTGAAGTGGTAATGTTTGTAAATAATGTTTTACTACGATCGGAGCGTAGCGTAAAATCTTGTTTATAATTATGATAATAGCCATATTAAATACTACTACAAATCTATTCGGTAGCTGTAGGTAGTAACCATTAATCACTTATGAATGAATTAATGTTATTATTACACGCGGCAACTATTCAACGATAACAGAATGTTGTAAACGTCACTTTATAATCATAAGCTCATAAATAAACATGGTGACGAATCATGATCACGGGTGATCACCGTCGATCGCGATCGGTAGGAAGCGGTGCGCCGGCGGCGCGTGCGCAGACGGTATGTAAACGCGGATAATTATGTAACAAATTACGATTTGACATTCAACAACAACGACACATTTAGCGCGGACATTAAGTGGATCAATGAACTTGGGCCGTTTGTTGTGTTGTTGTTATGCAATCATCGGCGTTTGAGTGAGATTAATGCGCGCGGATTATGGCACGCGATAGGTACATTTCAATTTACGTTCTATTTCATTCATGAATCGAGATAATGACGACTTACTCGTTCCGGTTGTTCGTTTGATTCTACTTGTGTCTCCCGTTCGCCTTACCTCACTTCATTATATTCGATCGACCGCGCCGCTAGATCATATACAATCGTGTGAGCATGCGTGCAATGCACTTTACCACGTATTTTCTAAAACCGCAACTCGATGTCAAGTGCATCTTCAAGGTTACGTTCATTGTAGGCAATAACTATCGATAGATATTTCACATGTTTCGTTACAAAGAGTCGTGGAGCAGCATGTTTGAATGGCTACGCAACTAAACCGGGCTCACTTTCATAGAAAGTTAGTCTATTATTTAAACGTACTGTTCGTATGTGAAGCTAAGTCGGATGGATTTTACTATTAGCCAAGTTTGAGTAGAAGATGGAGGGGTGAAGGGTGCACGTCTTAACCCATTGACGGTTGAAGCAGCCTGCGACACTTTCACTGCTCCGTTATTGCAGTTACTACGCGCCTACTGTGCACTGGGGTAGCGGCCCGACCACCCCATTGCATTCACCCCTCATCCACCCCGCGTAGGGCACTTACACGGGGGACCACGGCTTTCAAAATTTAGTGCAAATTCCAGCTACACATCATCTATTTGTTCGTTTTGGAAAAGGCAGCCCTTTAATTTGTGTTGATAGAAGTCAACTTTGTTCAAACTGATACATTCACATAGAAAACTTTGACCTATCAACACTCAGAGTCAGTTACTATAGGTACTAACTATAGTTATCGGTTTCCAAACATGTAAGCCGGCGGGGCACGGACAGTTGACTGATTGAAATGGGGCAATGTCAACTGAGCTGTAGTGTAGGGCTCGCTATTATTTGCGTAGAGACGTGTACGCGTGTGGGAGATGGTCTCGGTCGCGGGAAACCCGCCCGAGTCAGTGACAATACCGCTCGTAACTCGTGACGGAAGTTTGTAAACACCGACGTCCTTGCTCCCGTACTACTCACGTTCATGGTGCACCGCAACCGACCGCGCTGTCACGCATAATCTACCTCCGCCTATAACGATATCGAATTTCTCGTTTCAATCAATCATGAATGAAAACGATAATGCGTTCCCGATTGACCGTGACAATCGATTCGATCCATATCTGCGATTTAAATACAGGTGGATAATTAATAGCGTACTAACAACAGAGTGTGATGTTATGTCACGCGTAATTATCGCCGAGATCTACGAAGCGTCGCGTCGTGTGTTAGATGTGATTATTGTGTTTTGTTTGTTGTTATTATATTAGTGAGGTTAGTGGGCGCCGGGCGGAGGTGTGTTGTGTGTGCTATAAGTCTGGTGTATCGCTCGCTATCGGGGCGGGCTCTCCCGTGGTGGCGCGCGCCGGGATATAAGCCGTTGATTGATAGCCGATAGATAGTCGCGACTCGACATTGAACCCGATGCACCGACACCGTTTTGTAAATATATATCTAGTGCGGACTTCCGGCGATGACGTCGACCCTGTGACGTTCCCCCGGCCCCGCTGACGTACCCGCTACGTAACACATTTATTATTCTCTCTGTTTACACTATAAAACTCAATTTACATTGTTATTGTTTAGCGGGGTCGACGTCTTATCTCTTTATTGCTTTATTGCTCGTTTATGCTAATGGTTCACCTGTCTCTCGAGACATCGGAACGATCGCTATCATCGCTTAACGAGTGTGTAACAATTGCGAATTAATTAATGTTCGATCGTAATGTAGGTACATAGGAGAGATCACGAGTGTCGATCGCTGTCGATACCTGTGGTGTCGATGGAAGCGTATGTCGAAGTAGCGTCTAATGAAGTACACAGTCGAACCTTGTTTACCATTAGTAAAGTAGGTATTTGGTAGAGAATTGATAATGTACGTTGTCAGTTAACCGTCGTGCTCCCGGGACTAATCTTCTAAGTGCGTAGCGTCGGGGTACGTCGGTCGCCCTGCCTCTGCCTCTGCCGGGGAGGGTTCATTAAAAATTCATTCTTATTTCGTAGCTCGCACCGTAATCAGCCGCAAGGGGGGTGGCCCGCCACGTACTACGGTATCTACTGATTTATTACTGACTACCTATAGATACATACAAATTGCGATCCCTAAACTTTGTTTTGGAAACTAGTATTCACCTCATCGCTAATTAAAATGAAGGATCGACATCTTATAATAAATAAAAATAGTTCCTACTTCTCACAAACAAGAATAAACTATTTTGTAATATCCTACAGTGCCATTTACCTTTGCTCATATTTTAGTTTTCATAAACAATACGTTATATATAATACTTAGTTTTTCTTTTCTATAAATGGATAATTACAGTAATGTAGATGAGAGAGTGTGTCTCGACATATTTCCCACCCTGTGGAGGCGGGTTGTCTCCCCGACCCACCTCATACCTCGCTTCTAACATAGCCACTACCACGGAATTATTTTGCTAAATACCTACTCGAAGCAAACTCGATGTGAAACTCTGGTTTGGAGAATTGCTTTGTTTGATAAAACTGGTAAAAGTTAAACAAGAACTTGCGAATAGATTTCAAATTATGATAATTGAACTATGGTAGTAATAAATAGGTAGTTTAAAAAATTATTTAAATATGTAGCCCGAACTGCATTACCTCTTTGAATAAAGATACCGACCAGTTTGCCAAAGCAGCACTACAAATATTTTTAACAAAGAGGTTGCAGAATATTCGTAGATTAGGTATACTCCTATACTTAATTTCAGACTACGATCTGACGTTTTTTTTCTTTGTATTTGACGTTTTTTCTTTAGGAAGATGTGTCAAATTTCTTATTTGACACATGACAACTTATTATAGGTATTTAGTTTACCTAAGAATAGTGAATTTCAAGTTGACAAACGGATACATTTTGATAAACCTATGACTGCCTGACTGGTTGTCTATGGCTCAAAGTAGTGCGTTGGCAATGGTGGTTTTATAGCTCTCTAACGCATGAAACCATTTATTCTGTTGATTTTATCTGAAACCTGATTATTCCTTATGTTTTATCAAAATATATTCTACCGTTTTTTGAATCGAGGATTTTTAGTTAATTTGAATCCCTATACTAATAGGGATTCGTAATTAACTAAAAATCCCCGTCAAGATTCACTGTAGCGATATACCGACCGACCCTTCACACGAAGTTCGAGTAGGTAGATAAGTTGGTTCGAGTTTTGTTCACGTAGTAGGGCTGTTGTGGAGGGTTCGCCTCCCTGTTCACAAGGCTTCCCCCTCATCCTAATCTCCTTTAGCCCTCCCGGCGAACTCGAGTCTGTGACGTCACCACTTATAGGATTTTTTTGGTAATGAAAAAAGTGAAAAAGTTTTTACATTTATATTTATTGCATTTTCTTTTAATGTTTGTGTGTTACAAGGTCACTGCATTTATTCAGTTCCGTACCTGAGCTAACGTAGTAGATCGTATTTTAATTGTTTGTTATGAATATAAATCGTGTCGTTAAACTTTTATTAATGAATGGGCTCATCGGAACTAAAAATAACGTTGTCATTCGGAACTTGTCCGTCTCAATTGAGATGAGACGTTATAATCGTATATTTAAAAAGCAAGACAACATTTTTTATAAATATCGTAAACCGGTTGTATAAATAAGATGCGTGAAGTGGTTGTTGCACGCATCAATCAGAAATCAGCTGATCGGCACGGTCGTTTTCCTTTTCATCTGACAGTTTATTTAATTAACGGTTAACCGCGGGTGGCGCTCCGTACTTCGTGATCGCACTCCATCGCACTTGCCGATCGACTAACCAGCTAAATACTAACCCACTACATTATCAGTATCGTGATCCGATTATGAATGAACCATGTTTGATCTCACTTTAATCTAGTTCCGACTACAAGTCGACGCCCGCACGCGTCCTCGACAAATATCTTTATTTGTTTATTACTCTCATCTCACTCAATGGTGATTATTATTTTATATTTGTTTTCATTCTCTTTATTATTCATTCGAGTGTAGGCACGAGTCGAGTTATGTCATTTACCGCTAACAATAGTGATTTTCGCTCGTAACTCGTAGCCAATCGTCAATGACTACTGCAATGGACCGCAATAAAGAATCGTGTTTGTGGCTCACCGACCGGTCCTTTGTTCGTTTATCCACGCGTTCCTAACCTAAACAGGTGCCACCTTTTATGGGGCATTATTCTGTTACCGCTGTCGACCGGGATCACTCAAAAGATCATAAATATACAAGTCGGCCTCACAACAAGTGATGCTGGCCCGCATTTAATAACGAAGCGCCCGTATGTCGAGTCAATTATCAGAAGACCGAGGAACGGTCGCGGCCGTAATCCCTGATTTCGTAGCGCGTTCCACATGCAGTTGCGGTGGCTTACAAATGTTATTCGAAGCCCGATTTTTGTAATTTTTCTTCTCGTGCGTGTTGTGTAAGAGAACGTGTTCTACGAGGCCTCATCGTATCGACGCGTTCGTTGGTCGCGCTCGTTGTTGTACCTATTTCTCATACTGAGAGTGTTGCAAGAGCGGGCGGCGCGGGCGGCGGTGCCGGTGTGTAGCAAGACGGTGATATCGAGCACAGAGAGCGGTACGTTCGACGGTCGTCGGCTCGTCGGCGCTTCGTTCGCACCACCAGCACGCGTATGTGCCGCTTGCGCGTGTGTGGGTGACGTCAACGCGCCACTTTCTCCATACTTTCGTCGCTGTTAGTGCGCTAAAAAACTGAGCTCGACTAGTAGACGACGACCATTAAAATATACGATGCGACGCGACGTCGCATGTCGTGTGAAATGATACGGAATTATTATTTTCTATAGCACGATGTGCATGCGGCTTGTGTCCAGTGACGCCAGACTCTCCCTAGCGTAGTTCGCGCGTAACCGTTTCGATTCGAAGCCGTTTTCACGAACACATCGTCTGTAGATAGGTACATTTTCTAAGTTTAGCGCGCGTTTTTGTGAATTGTTAACTGGCCGTAGCGGTGCGCAGACGCTAATCTGTCCCGCAAATACCCCGCGTCAACTCAGCTCACGCCCGGCGCTCGGCCCGGAGGCAATATAGCTCGTAGAATGATTCCATTCCGGTCACAATAATTAGCGATTTATTTCGCGTTGAAACGGCGAACAAGTAAAATCCATTCGTAGCCATCTCGCGGCTGTCTAATTAAGCTCTGTCATAGAGTCTTCGTAGGCTCTATTACGAGCCGCCTCCAAACTTGGAGTAGACTATAACGCATTTGGTATTCAATCAGAAACTTTTGCCAAAGGAGAGAGGGTTTTATGTGGGTGTAGTAAGGTCGATAGCGTGAGGGTGGAATGAAATTCAGTTCGGTGTGACAATTACGGGTAAGCGGGCCGCCCCGCGCCGCCGCAATCGATAGGTAGGCCTAAGGGGTGCGAGCCCGGGCAGCGGGGGTGAGGCTGCGGCGGGCGCGGCCCCGGCCGGTCATTGCTTATGCAAAACAGCATCGGCTTCGATGAGACCACCACCACACCACGCATCACGCACCAACAATACCAATGGCGCTAGATCACCCCAACCAAACACAACTGCTCACCATCATCATCATCTCAGGCCGTAGACGTTCACTACTAGACAAAGCATCCCTCACTGAAATCGGTGCGGTTAGGTCTTTGAGGGATCTCCTGCCTTGCTATGGAAGCACAGTCGCTTTGTATTTTAAAAAAATGATAATGTTGTTTAATTAACAAATGTTAATAATTGTTACAGTCAAATTAAAGTTAAAGTAAAGAAAAAAATCTTGAACATTTTCCCTTTCCTTTAAAAATCACGAGTCCTTGGAAATACTGTAATCTTCGAGCCGAGAATAGGCATACCATTGTGCCGTAGTGGGGATCAGGGATCGGTGCGGTCTTTGTGCGATCCCTTCGCTCGCTGCTCTATAGAGGAAGGGTCGTCCTCGACTTTGTATTCAAGTAATGTGACAATGTTGCTTCATTTGCAAAATGAAAAGCATTTGGTTTAGAAAGTAACCTTTTAAAGTAAATAATTGTACCTATTGATGATTTTCATACGCTCCTAGCTTGAGATTTTTTTCATTTTATATTTACGAAAAATTTCGAGATTATGTGTGCCGAATAAATACCTAAGTAGGTACTCTCTGCCATTCATATTCACATCTTATTATATTTGTTCATATATTTATGTGTATTATATACCTTAGTATAAAATTTCAGTGTTATCTTAAGCGATGATGTCGCCTTAAGCCGAGCTCATGAAAAGCCTCGTACTCCTTACTCCCGCGATAAAGTTTGCGCGCGAAAACTCATTCCCGCGCTTTATAACCTGCGAGTTTCCATCGCGAGGGGGGTTTTATGTGAGTGACTCCCTTCCCCGCAACCTTCGGCACGACTTTTACATAATGTAATAGGGAGCTAGTGTTCAAGTTTCAACATTTCGAGCGAGAGGTTCGGTGCGGCTGGGTTCACCATGCTTCGTTCGATATCATTGTTAATTATTAATAATGACAACCTCTGTAGCGTCGTCGTAGGCGAACAACCACCTGCCACGTAGGAGGTTACGGGTTCGATTCGGGATCCATATTTTTTTTCTGCCTGGACTTCTCTTTATAAGCACAATCAAGCATATATGTATGTAGTTATAGGTAGGTAGGTAAATATGTACAAATATGTTTACAAAATAAAAGTAATGTATGGTATCTTAGTTTAGGGCCATCTAAATAGACTGTCTTATGTACCTACATACCTACGTACTAACTTGAAATAAATTAGTAGGTATACGAGTATATTCGAGCTCGAAAAAGATATCTGGTAGTACCTAGGTACGTCGTCGTATAAATCAATCTTCGCCTTAGGAAGTCATTAAAAATACAATAAAACTGTATACTAGTCCTTTGTTTCGAAAATTAGGAAAATAAGAGCACAAACGTCCATTTTCAGTTCTTAATTAAATTCCAAAGCTCGTAATGAAAGGGGTAAAGCACAGTAGTACGTCTCATCACAACACGGATAAATGAAATTCCTAAATTAGCTGTAGAACATAAAATAAAACAATACAAATTACTTAGCAAGCAATCTCTCGTAGTTTGATGCGCGCAAGTGTTAGCACCGAGCCTTATCTTCGTTATCAGCCTTCAAGGTGACGAATCGGTAGATGTAATATAGCCGATTGCACACAGTTACCGATATAAATATAAAAATTACCGTTCGATCCTTTATCATTTCACAACTTAATGAAAAAGGGGAATTTCGAACAATTTAATCTAATGTATTTTGTACCAAAATTTGATATTTACATACACCTACAATATTAGTATTAAAATGTGATTAGAAATACAGAGCAATCTCATGCGAAGCACGAACCAGTATCAAGTGAACCGAACTGTTGTTTATTTGAACAGAGTGCGGTGTAGAGGCTCGATCGTATAAAGTTTTCACGTGTTGATCGTCTTCTCGTGCAATTATGTGCCGTATGTCAGCGAGGCCACGTGCTCGCTTGACGTTAACAAAGTTTCCCGATGCGGAGAAAACTTTGTGACATGTGAGTGGTAGATACTTACAATATGTGTTCGACCCCTCGTCGCAACCCGTACCCCGCCGTCGCCGGCTCGACGTCGTGACTCAGCGGCGCCCTCGCACGACGTCGCCCCGTCTGCCTCCATGGAAAATTTATACCCACCCTCTTCACAAGATCATTACGATCCGACCACCCCGAATCCGACCTTACCACGCCAGCCTTAGAGCACGTTTCGCTTTGATCAGCAACGACAAGACAAAGGAGATCACCAATTTTGCCGAAAACAAACTCTAACTCCAGGGGGATATAGTTTGTAATTTATGTGACGATACGGCTCACGTGCTTCGAAAACGCAGCAGTGACGTCATGAGCTCGTGGGTGGTGAGAGGGCGGATCATCAACGTGTACGAAAAGCAAATAATAGAACTCAGGATTTTATTAAAGTGGTAGGATGTGTACCTCTTGAAGAATCATTAAAATTATCTTCTTCATCGTCATGTCTACTTAAAGCCAAAATAATTAAATAGTTTTTTCCATTATTTTTAAAATACCTATTTTTATTTTAGACAAAAGTTTTGTCAGCGTAGATTTTCCTTAGTTCTTTTAGATCTATCTAAGGAATTCTTTGGTAGGTATACTAAGTTCTTTCTTTATACTAAAGTACCTACCAACCTAAAATGAAATTTAAAAGATGTAGCAGTGACAAGAGCAGGCGCTGAGCTCTCCGGTCTCTCCCTTAATTCCCTCGCTGGCACGAGGTGGCGCGTCTAGAGAGCGTGTGCTCTCTCATCTCCTTAATTCGTCCTTCGCCGCAGCCCCCTTAATTCTCCCTGTAGCAATGCCGAGAGGGAGGACGTTCGTTCTCCCGTTAACCCGAGTTCGCCCCCCTTATTTATGCCCGGCGCAGGGAGGTGGGTGGCGAGGGGTGGTGCGGGCGCTGGGAGGCTATCGACGTCCGTACACGGTGCCTCTATGTGCTGGTGAATTAGGAGCGAGTCGGCTTTCATTTTGCTAAAGCTTCCACGCTCGTGTGCTCGCCTTTCAGGCTCGGTGCGGCAGTGTGCGCCACCTACGCAAGCCGCTCTCGACTCTAAGACAGGGGGATAAGGTCACAAGCCTCGTGAACGCCCCCGCCCGCCTTCACCATTTTATAACTTCAGAGGGCGAGGAGGCACCAGAGTTTTTGTGGAAGGACTTTTTGACGTACGTTTTTTATGTTTTTCTCTGTTAGGGTTCGCTAAGATAATCACATCTCACAGAGGGTGGAATTCGGTCTCGCAGAAGATATACCTCGAATGTTCTGTGAAAGGGATGACCTAAAGATACCTAACTGATACTAGGTAATGGTAACTGATATTATAAGTAATACAATCAAATTATGAAATCTGGAAAAACCTTTACTTCGACCAAGATTCTTGTACTGAAGATTAACCAGTAGGTCTACCAACAAGCGGAGAAAGTTGAAACTTGGTTTGAAGCAGAATCTGTCAAAACTATTTTGTCAAGTTTGTGAGCAGATGGAGGCAAGTGGGTGGCTAAGTCTACGCATAGCGTCTTGAGAGAAAGTGAAATTTAGTACAAGTTCGGAGAAATACAACTGTGCTCGTGCCACCCTCGCCCTCGGAGGATTCGAGGGGTGGCAGTCAGAAAACGCGGCTTTTAACAATTAAGATTATACGTACGCAGGTTTTCTATTCCATTTTATTACTATTTAGCTTTAAAAAATAACTAAATAGATAGTTTGACATTTCTTAAATTAAAAAAAAAAAATAAAGGGTTTTAAAAGAACCGTCTTTCAGAAAATCAGAAATTAATAATTAATTAAGTTAATTTCGTTTTAACTATTGTTCCGCTATTTGATGGTGCTCGTTCGACATCGTTGTGGTGAGTTCCGAGACAAGTGCTGGAGGTAGTGTGATGGTTGAACGACCTCCGGTAAGGTGTAGGTTTCGGGCAGGTTATTTAGTGCGAAGCGGTCGGACGGGCGCAGGCGGCGCGGCGCGGCGCGGGCGGCGTGGGGTGTGTTTGATGGCAGGTGGTGGCCCGGGTCGCCAGGCAACGGCAACTGGGTCACTCCGGGCTGCTCCCACCGCCCACCAATTATGTACACGCTCGTTACCGGACACGCGTTTTTCAATCACATCCATATTTAATTGGGCATCACGAAGCTGGAAAATGTGTTTGAACCGCCATGTTTTACGAGAACTCTATTTGGTATCTACATAATTTTATCTCGATATATCGCTTCTGTCGGTTTATTAGTCGATCAATAAATACGAAAAACATATTTAATATTTTGCTATTCATTACCTACAACTAAGAAGTAATGAGCTAATGAGCATTCATTCATAATTCGTAGACATTAATGTTAACTTTGCTAAGAAACTTTAGAAAAGTGAAAAAGAATTGTCCGCGATAACTTAGTGACTGCAGACCGTAGACAAAGTGTCCTGACGACGCGACTTTTTCGTAGTCGTCAGCGTCGTAGCGGGCTACGGTGTCTACCACTTAAGCGACAAATGTCGTAATATTGCAGACATTACCGACGGAGGTAGCGCGTCGTCTTAGACTTCGCTAGCGACAATTGTGTGACTGCCTACTTGAACGACGGAGATCGTGCGTCCTTTTGGACTACGCTAGCGACCACGAATTTAGTCGTCTTGTAGTTAACTACGGTGTCGTATTAGACTAGAATATTAACCACGATGACGATCAACATCTTCTTCGTACGGTCTTCGCAGCGTACTACGGTCGCGTCGACAGCGACTGCAGTCGCTCGTCTGTCGCGTATTGCTCATTCCAATAGTTTGCGAGTATTAGTAGATGCATAGTCTTGTGGGGTTCCTTGAGATGTGCCCTAACTTGTTGCATAGATGCACCGCTGAGGGTACGCGGGTGGTGTCGCGGGGTCAGGGCGGGTGGTGCGCGGGGAGGCCGGCCCGCGGGGGCCGTCTTCATAGTGAATGGGCGCGAGATGTCGTGGCCGGCCGCCACGTGCGCGTATGGAGATGCTTCCATTGATAACCGTGACCTCGCCCTTATCGCTGTCGACAGCCGACTAGTGCCTGTCGATGACGCGACCATGCATTGCGAGCACTCCTCCGACGTTGCCAACATACCTGGATTACTAACATATGGCTGTTTATCATGTTCTTTTTATTTTGGCGTACTTATAGTGAAGAAGGAATGTAGGCATTTACTTTTCTTGTTCTCCTATGCATCTCATATGCAACAGATGGTAAAGATACGATCGCGATGGGGCAAAGAAGTGGCGCGCTAGAAGGTCCTGTACATCACAACTTGTATGTTCAATATGGTCTTATTTGGTCACTTCTAGGTAAGCTTGAAGTGGGGTCACAGTAAAGATAGTATAGCATTACAGTGGAGTTAATAGAATAGAGTGGACTGCAATGAGCTTAAACGTCTTATTTTACATTTGATCTGAGTCAATTCGATGATTTCCAACATTTCTGAACTACCTTGATATCTTTTTCGGACCTTTACCCTAGAAGCGCACCTACTACTCATCCTTCTTCCCTTCTAACCGTAGCTTCTTGTCCAACGAATATGTTTTTTCGTTCATCATAGGCGTAACAACTCTATCAAACCCAATATAAACTGTATTACAAAAAACAGCTTACCATAATTTATTAGTTATTTATTACCTTATGACTTGGAGCAAAAACGCAATAAAGCAAAAACATGCAAAGATGAGACACTACAACTGCATTCGACGGACGTCGCGTCGAGAGTAAAGTACAGTAATTCCTTTTACAAATAGTTAGTAACGGGGTCGTTTGTACTCGGGCAATTAGCATTTAGTGCGAGGTAGCGCGGGCGCGGGCGGGAGTCGCATCGCAACCAAGTGCAGCCTTGACATTGACCGGAGCCCTAATGTCGTCGCATCGATTCTACCACCGAACAAAACCATCTCGAAACGGCACATAATAGTGTCGAAGCAATGAATGAGCAGAAACATTAGCGAGCGACGAGGCGACGCGGGCGGAGGCGATGGCGCGCCGCTCGCTCGCCGTCGAGTCATTACGCGCCCCCATTAATCACTGCAACAATCGGCCGATATCTCGCTATTTACAAACGCGGGAGCACGTGTTCACCGCTCGTACTACGCAGAGTGTATTGACCCATTTAGATAGCTCGACCTTCGCGCGGCCATTGTAAGCGAAAAACATAAAAATAAGTTTTATTGCGGTGTCGTTATGCGTATAGCTGCGGCGCGGTCCCGCCCGTCACGCTCGCGCCGCCCAACAGCTGATCGCTACGTGACATTTTTATTTTATTCGCTCTCTTCCGGGGATTCTCCGAGATACGTGCTAGTGACGTCATTATCAGCCCGCTTACGCCCGCGGCATCTGATTTATTATCTTAAACGCGTTCCGTGTAAACTCCACCCCGCAGAACGGTGTAATTTATGTGGCAATACAGTATGCACGAACCGTCTCCCAATGTCAGCGAAGAGCGGTTGTGTGTGGAAGTCGTGAACTGCACTGCGAACTGTGAACATCACTCGGGCTCTTGCCGCATTGCCGTCATCCACTTGCTGTCAAAAGTTCTATACCTACAACATTCAAATGTTCAGCCAGCTGCAGCTCTTGATTCTAACGATGAGATGTACCTACTTAATACAGCAATTTCGTCAACAATACCTTGAACAGTAAATATTTTTACGATGACTTTATTATAACCTATGCGAGTCGACTGTGGAGAGTTCATTCGCCTTAACAAAAATATAAAAACGACTATATATATATTTTTGTGCGAGGACAGTTTCACAAAGTCGTGCTGGTCAAACTCTGTTGTTAACATTCAGTTTTAACGTGAGACTATTTTCCCATTTTACACTTATTTCACAGCACCTATACCATAAGAAAGTTAAAGAAATCTTATACCAATCGACTCCTAGACTTAGGTTTCTTATGTCTTAGAAATAAATAAGTAATGTGAAGAAGAAGTAACTTGAACCAGGAATGTGGGTAAAATTGTTGGTATTCAATCGGTATGCAGTACGAGAGAATATAACTATAGGTAGGTAGGTAATAATGGTAATGAAGCCTGCATCATTCCACGGGCCGCTTCGTCGAACCGCATGCGTCATCCATCTCCGCGAAGTATCACGGTCGCAGAGTTCTACTCACAAAAACTGCACATTTTCCCTTTCATTGCGATCTGCGATTGACTATCGCATAATGTCAACAGCTCGCGTTTATAAACAAAGCGTTTCGGGAATTCCCTCATCTTTTTATACAGGATCGCATTCCTTGGGGATTCCTTTTGTTTGCTTATACAACAACACATTTTTTTCCCATTCGTCACCTTGCTCTTCCCTTTTGTTGACATGAATAACTGTATTCGTGGAATTTGGAAGACCTTTGTCCTGGTAAGGTACAATAATACGTTGTTATCTTTGTAATTTATAAATTCTTCTTGATGCCTAGCATAGGTAGTTTGAATGCGAGATATATTATATGCCAAACTAGATTATACCAACTTTTAAAACTGAAAAATAACTTAAGCTGGTCAGCAAAACTATATTAGACATATTGGGGCCAATTGGTAAATCTATATTTTATAGAACTGCCAAAAACATTGCTTATTTGAACTAGCGCTAGACTAAGCGATACTCCATCCTTTCCAAAATTTTAACACCATAGTCTTCACTGATGAGTGTTCAGTTCCCGGTATATTATCTGACAAAATATATTCGAATTCGGTAAAGTCTAAAGTCTGCTCTATGAAAACTGAGAAATTTGAAGAGCACTAAATATTCCACTCCAGTAAGCTGTCGAAATCTACAAAAGTTTATATCGTAAATATTTTGAAAAGATATATATCGAAATATCTACTTCAAGAAAATGACGATTAAAACACCAGCAGAGCATAGCAGCAGCCAAAGGCGTGAAATAAAAAGCTCGCAGAAGCGGAGTAGTTACGGAGGTGGTGTGGTGTAGTCGACGGCGACGGGCCACCAAACAGGATGTGGGACTGGTTGCGCGCACACACGCGGCGCGGGCGCGGTATGCGCGTGCGAGTCTCACGCACACAAGAGCGCGCGGCCTCGTCGCCTCGCTCGCCGCTCGCCGCTCACGGAAATGTGCGTGCCAGCCGCGAGCCTGCCGCCCAGGGTTGCCAAACAACCATTATTCAGCTGCGCGCGTTACGATATACAATTATATAAACCCTGTGCGCAACTCGGCTCTCAGCACAATGATACTCTCATACACAACGTATACGAAGATAGACACCGACTTGCTGTCAAATCGCTTATTTATACTGGGTCAGCGACTGGACCCAGTCACTCGGATTTTTTAATGTACGGCAATAAGCCATCGTCAGTCAGCGGTATGTCAGTTTGCTGTGGATGTTGGAAAATCCTGGGAAGGCAGTCTAGACAACTGTACTGACTTGAGACCGCAAAGTCAGTGCCGGATTGGATTGAAACTAAGAAAAGTCTAACATAGTCATCAAAGATTTATGCAGCCTACTTTTTTTTGGGGATTATGATCGATTAAAACATTGGGATGAAGATTCGAAAACAGAAGTAACAATTATATACCAACCTATAGAACATGTGGAGTTAGACTACTGTAGAGCTGCACTGTACAAACTTTTATACCTACGTAGAATGTGGCAACCATCACCTGACGAAGTATAGCCAACCGGCCCGAGCCGCCTTGACTTGCCGCTTGTTTTGCTCGATACTGTATGATTTTGGTCAGGCAAAAGTGGGCAGAGCTTTGTCAATGACAAATAAACACCTATAGATACTTCCTAATTTTGCGAATATCTGCTGCAAATTGACGTCAACACCGACTGGGTGTTTATTGATAAGACTATAGCGATCCGTTCAGGCTTTGCAGGGTAGTACAGTGTGACTATCATAGAAGAATAAACCTTCCGAAAGAAATATCTAAATGTTTATCGAAATTCTTTGGGTATTTTTAATATTTGAGATAAAGTTAACGGAGACATGGGTAGAATCAAAACGGCAACTTTGCTTGTCCAAGCAAGAGTGTCCCAAACTTACCAATGAACTTCTAATTCATCTATTAGATAAGATGGCACCATAAGTGGGCCCCGGGCTCTCGAGAGGTATGCAATAGTAAAAGTATAGGACATACTTCTATTAGTATCTAAAGACTTCTACTGTTCCCCTACGGTAGTAAAGAAAATAGGCTGATACCTACTGCGAAACAAACGCACAGAATTAACCCTAAAGTCTCCAAAACCGGTAGCCACACACTTGTAAATCTATTCGAAGTATGAGATATTGCACCTGTATTATGCCGCGGTAACAAGACGACAGGTACCGTTCGTAAGTTTGCGGTTCAGATTATGGACTGCACCAAATAGCCCTTGAATGAATGAAACGCCGGTCACGTGCTCTATTGTACTCAAAAGGAGCGCTAATGGTGTAATCAGTAATTTGATCGCTTTTCGTACTACAACTCTTTCACGGGCATACCTTTGTTTTGTGAATGGAAAACAACAAAAATGTGCTTGTGTTTCTTTACCGTTGTATCAACAAACAACATTGTCTACTAAAAATATATCTATTATCTTATTTTCGCGAGCTTTAAATTATATTTTAACGATTGGATTTTAACGATGTTCATTTTTTACAACTCCTGACTTTTCTATTTATTGGACCCATATTCAAGTAGATTCCTAATGTAGGTGTTCTGAGATCTAATATTTCATGGGTAATAAAAAAAATCTATAAAGGTTAGATAGATAATTGCTTAAGATCTAAATTGATTACCACACACTGATTCAGAATGTCATTCAGTTCGTCTAAATCTAAAACTTCACCAATTTAGCTAATATCTGCTTCTTATTATAGTTCTAAATAGCCAACAGCAAGTACGTATTGTGCACCATCAGGTTTCCTTCATACATTATCCTGAAACAGCTCCGCTCCGGTTCGAGTCTTTAATATTATTTGAACGTTCTCTCAGCCAGTGTAGTGTAGGTTGGTGTAGCGCTAGATAGAAGCGGCCGCTGCGATGTTATTATCGGGTTGGGTGTGTGCGGCGTGCACGTGCACAGGGGCCGCACGCACACAAGCGGCCGCGACGTGCCCGCCCGCGCGCCTCCCGCGGTCCCCCTCCGACCCGTGCACGCTACCTCGACAAGGCTTTAGCGGTCCGTGTTGTGTTGTGAGGCAATGCCGTTGCCGCGCCACCATCTATTCGGGCTTCACAATGCCATAGAAAGTCTTCGTACGACTTGCCTCGTCGACCAAACTTTTCCTACCTACCATCTCGAGCGAGAGAGGTTATTATTGCACGGCTCCGGCTCTACCTCGTCTCGGCGAATAGGTACGACTTCTTAGCGCATATAGTGGGATTCTTTATGGTTGTTATTTTGAATAAGCACTAACTCTCAAGCTCGGCGCTCTGAGAACGGTACGGTTATAAAATGCCGCATATCTGAGACTAGCGATAAAATAAACGTCTGACGTTTCCAAGTTTCAAACGAAGAGAAGTAGACGCGTTGCGCATCAGAAAAAGAACTTTACGACAAGATTAGAAAGAGCGCACTGAGCGGCAACGTCGCGCTTCGCTCGTACCGCGTTCCAGTGCACGAAGCGGCAACGTTTAACGAGAACGTCATTTACTATTTTCATGAGCGCCGCGCGCCCGCCGCGCCGGGCCGGAGCGCTTGCTCACTAGTTGGCGACGAACGGTCGTCTCAACTTCTTGATACCGATTCAACCTCGCTCATACTGGACATTAACTATTTTTGCATTCTGACTGAAATGGAACTTACCTACTGGCGCGCGTTTATATATTTTCAACATAAAGTCGAGCGGCTAGCAAGCAATGTCATGTAGCAATAGTCCATACAATGGAACAGCACGTTTTCCGCAGAGCGATAAAGGGGTGACGCAAAGTGATTATTTGCAGCGCTACGATGAGTACTCCACCAGTCTGAGTCAACGCAATGAAATGGTTTGCGCTGCACTGTGCTAGCTAGTAGATAGTCATATCATACGGCATGTCGTTACATTCCGACTGTTCCACGAAATCAACTATAGTATAACCTACCTACGTACGATCAACATTATATGAATTTGCGTTCAAGAAATTATCAGTGGACATTATGAATAGGTACCTAACTAAGCATCATTTAGATTTTTTTGCAATTATTAATGTTGACAATAATGTAGGTAAATTAAAATTTACTTTTATACAGTATATGCCTAAATTTATTGCTAGCAAGGCTAAAATGTATTTCTTTATAATTAGCAGTTAGTAAAATAGAATTTATAATAAAATATATAGAGTTTAACATAGGTAGTTCGTTGAATACGCGTGTGCCACCTAATTGTAGGAGCAGGTGCCAAGGCATCTGCCAGCCTGCCTGCTGGACTTGGCCTTTACTATTTTGTTTTTCAATTCTCGTTAATATCGCCTCGCAAACTGTCCACTGAGTTCCATCGATGCGAAACGTGAACCTGCCACACATTGAACTAGCAATGTATACGGAGGCAATAAAACAATAAACAAGACTCGGTGTAAAAGTCAACCCTTTGCGTCTCCACACGCACGGTGTTACGTCCATCATTTGAAAACAGCTGCTTGAATACTTAGATAGGTACACAGCCTGTGCGAAGGTATTAACTGGTCATCTTTACTTAAACTAAAGTCCTTTTCTAATCAGTTAGTTGTATTTTTGGCAAACAATGGTAGAGAAGAATGTTCTCTGACAAAGAGATATAGGTAAATCCCGAGAGTCCGTCATCAGGCACGGAGCGGGACCGATATCTTCTACCTGAGCGAACCCCACAGTTGGGGCTGCGCTACGGGACGGTATTGTTCCAAAAAAAAATGAGAAGGGTCGGGTCGAGGATAATAGCGCGTTCTCGGCACCCCACCAGGTATACAGTACCATCCGTATGTCGTTTTGTAGCGATGGGAAACTTTATTTCACTAAAGCTACCTATTCTGTTTTAAAGTCTACAACAAAGACTGGAGACAGGTAATTTTACCGAGTTAATTAGAACCTCGACAGATTGTTCAGTTTCATTTTAAGATATTATAGAAGTAGCTATCGTTGATCGTTTCATAAAAGAAATCGACTTACTTGAAATATTTAGGAGTTTCCGTTGTAGTCGGGCCAGTCACATAAAGAGGTGAAGACAGCCGTGGCAGCGTGCGTCTGCTTGTAAGCTTACGGTACTTTCGCCCGAACGACCGGTCGACTGAACGACACTCGACGCGAATCTTGTCTATTCATTTCATTACTAAATTATTTTGGTCTTCCAAACATAACTCGGTCGGTCCACTTAGCTTGTGATATCTTACTCCAATTTCTACATTTCGGAAACTTCAGTAAATTAGTGTATTAGTTGCTGCCTATATTGTGGGTGTTAAAATAGGTTACAGGAGAAGTAAATTGGTAATGGATACCTAAGATTTTTAATGTAAATATGAGCACTATAATTGTGGCTTCAGGGAAAATTATAGGAATCATTATAAATTATAATATCATGGATGAGCATTGAGCATCCTCCTGAACCTGTTAATTTCTACGTAAACTTTTTTATTCACCGAATCAGGTTTGAGATGTATTTTTTAATTACGAAGCACTGATGTAACACTGAAATTATTTCTTATTGTAGTTCTTTTACAACACCAGAACCGGGTTTACGTGTTTTAAGTTTAATTTATTATAAATTTGTTCAATTATTCAGATTTTCTTTCAAGCTTTTTACTCGCTTTTTACCTACTAAAAAGCTTTTCAAAAAACATCTTTTCTCTTGCGTCAAAAGGACGTCAAAACCCCTTGGTGTCGATGTCTGAGAATGTCATGTCATTTCCCATTTCTCTTCCATTTGCCATGGAGAAGTTCTTAATTTAGTGGCCTGTGGACATGGCATAGGCACCTGGCTAATGGCACCAACGATATTTTATGCCAGTTGATGTGACATTTGTGTTGATTTCATGATTTTGTTTTGTTGAAAGTCAAATCTTTACTGTTTTAAACGAAAATGATAACTGAAATATGCAGTGTAATGTGATGTAAAGTCGTCTAATAGGTGATGTATTATCGTATATTCCAGGGGTCGGGTGGCGGGTGCGGCGGCAAGCGTCGTGCCGGCTCACCGTGCGAGGGCGGAGGCGCGGGCGGCAAGG
>OY292402.1:7339401-7490147 GCA_958496205.1 Idaea biselata
AAAATTTTGTTGAAATTATTATGTAAATTATTAGGTAAATTGCTATATTTATTATTTTCGTTGATATACAGAAAAAAGTGATAATTTGAAATTATTTCTGTCTTGCTATTTTCTCCCGAATGTAAATTAGGACAACGAGAAGTAATTTCTGTTATAATCGGTTACATAGTAAGTTGCAATAATGTTGATCTCGTACATCTGAGTGTGCATTGCTCTCTGACCCGGCGAGTAGCCGGAGAGTAAGGCACATCCCGATGACGTTGCTCAAATCGAAACAAATTATTTTACACATAATTTTATGATCGTGTGGACATGTGCCGACGGAGATTAGAGCACGAATGTGACTACTGCCGAATACTTGTAATGACAAATGGAAAAAGACGAACAAACTTAGTGCATAAGAATGTACTTAAAGATATAAGCAATGAACTTCAATAGTTCTGCAGCCACCAGTACATTTTGTAACTGGATGTCAATTAAACTAGCCTTAACAACTGTGACTATGGAAGTTTCATGATTGATTAGAGATCGTGCATTTAAAATTGGTACTGCAAAACGACTGACACTGGCTGTAGGTACTTAATTAACCCTTTCCACTCACACTTCGGAATTGAAAACTCTGTCCATGGATTCGGATGCTTTCCAACAAACTAATTGTAACTGATAGTCTTCTAAGAAATTAAATAAAACTAATAAGGTTGAATCGTCTCATCGAACTTATTTATTTACTAATACTAACACTGAATCACAGTTCCTACATGTAATGACAGTAACTACTAGACAAGGGGTAATTTATTTGGATATTTTCATTTTTGTACCGTTTGTTGGAGGTCATCCGATGTTAATTAAATGTTTTCGGTGGGAATTTAATTACGGTCAAAACTGGGATGCGTAGCTAGAGATTTGAAATGTGAATTGGTTTAAATGAAATGAAAAATATCCGGTTTTACATACATACTGTACATAGTGATACATAACCCGCGCGTCCTAGTGAGAGATTAAGAGAGAGATTCGAAGGAGTGCAAATCCATCGAAATAGTCATAATTAAAATACGTTTATCTCTCATTAGTAACGTCGGGTTGTGTGCAACGCGTCTTGATCAGATTCTCCCCCAATTATAGTGTCATCAATGAAAGTGGTTTCTTATTGTATTTAATGTTTAGTCAACTTTAATGAGGTTTAATAAGGGCGAGGCAACAACATTGCGATGTAGCGTCCCATCGCAAAAATTGTAACACTACGACATTAACGTTGTGCGACCCGATGTCGCATCGCAGTATTATGACCTCGTCCTAAATTGTACGTTCAACTCAGATGTCGCTGTTCCATTTCTGATGATACTAAATGCTGAGGTCTAATCAGGGCGCATGCAACTCATAATTGGAACTGCATGGACCAAACATACCTAGCACGACATAATATAAATAGAGCAAAGTACAAATTCACATAAGATGCATCATAAGTGCTTCGGCGCATGTTTGTCCACCGTTGTCAATTACTCAAATATTTAAATTGTGATTCGGTAGTTTATGAGAGAAAACTATCTTAAATCTAGTGTACATATTACGGAGATGGGCATTATGGCGTTGTTTACGCACCTTGTAAATATAAATGTAAAGTAATGTTTATGAATATTGATGTGTTATGTCGGGTATAGCTCACCGCACCGCTCCACGCGCGCGATCTGATGCGTCAGTCGTGGTGAACTGGTGCCTCGTGTTCTGTAAAACGACCTCTATTCTGTCCAATACACTCACAAGTACAGATATACAAGTTACATAAAAATAACGCATTCTTAATGTAATATATTAAGTGTCACAAAATTATATTGCCAGTACAGACCAATTAATACGATTTTTAGTTTTTAATTTTTGGGTTTTGAACTCATAAGTGAAGCACTGAGTAAATGGTACGAACAGCTCAATATTTTCGTTTTTTTTTTCACATGGATATTTCGTTGAAGATGTCCGTATGGTTGGTTGTGATGGTTTACTTAAGTAAGTTAATGACTCTTCGGCAAATTCTGTTTCACGTAGGTATACCTACATTATTAATATTTACTACTATAGATAAAAAATATTTGTACTAACAAAATCAATTTGTACTCTTTTGAAACTGCTGCGTGTGTTTGAAACCCAGTACTTACCCGTCTAGATAGGTACTTAATTTTATGTTCTAATTCTGAAGTACTGCTGTTCAAACATACGCCGTAGAATTTAAGAATCTGATGCTTGCAATATTTAAGTGTGACGACGAAGATATACCCTTATAACGACGACCGTTATGTGAAAATTGACGAAACTAAAGGGCTTCACACATAAACAGCTAATAAAGACTGTTAATGTTTGGACACCTTTACGTGGATAGATTAGACAGAAAAAAAACATTCGGTCGAAAATTATATCGAGTTATATTCGGAAGGCACGTGTACAAAACCTTCTTATCCTGTCATTTTAATGAAACAACCGCGTAGATATTGTATTAGTACGTACATTTGGTCATTGTGATGTGTACCTATGTCGCGAGTACCCTCTACACGTGTACGTGTATTATACTTGGTACTCTGTAATCGTGACTTGTGTGTGAATCCACCCCCGACCCTGTGGGCAACGGACTCTGCTGTCCGCGAGACGCCCACGCAATGTGTTGTGACCTTCAGCAATAAAATTGTTATTACATTATATTCTTGTTCTCATCCGTCTTCTAGTTGTGAAGTTTCAAAGAAACGTTCGCGACAACATCATACGTAACTTTACGATATCTATCTGTGTAAGTGTATCTTTATTTTTCAATGCCATTGGTTACCAAAAATGACAGGATGTTTTTAATGAAAGCGATTGTGAATATATTTTAGATTGAAAAAAATACTCTCGTTAGAAAATTGTGAATCAATTTTGAAACTCAATATTGCACATCGAATTGTTAATACGTTCCTCATAATTAGAGTTTCTCAAAATTGTTTCTATAATTGTCTAATGATATAATTAATGTAATATATTATTGTTTAAGCCGTTGTATCGAAAATAACAAGAACAGGAATAATTTTGTGAAACAATGGCACAAAGAATGAACATAAAATATTATTATATATAGAAACAGAAATGTGGCTATAAGAGCAATTTTTATAATAAATATTTACTGTTGAAGAATTTACGGTTTTTTTTATTTCCCATCAGATAGGAACCATAGTCTATGATCTTCTAGAAGTTATAATACGAGCAATTAAAGAACGAACAAAGATTTAGTTCTTTAGTTTCTTTAAAACAAAAAAGTTCTGTTTCAAAGAATGTGCGTAAGGCCGGATTCTACCAAGCAAGAATAAGCAGTGAATAACAATTCTCTGAAAAAAACGTATTTTTTTTCGATTGAACAGCTCGAGAGTGTCTCGAACAAAAGAGATTTTAAGCGTAGAATTGCTTGTTCCAGTTTGGTCGAATCTAGCCTAAGTCACCTATCAAAGAAAAAATCTATATACCTACCCATAACATAGCTTTACCCATTTCGGAACCACAATGCCAGACAGTCATAGACAGACACACAGACACCTCAGACTTAAAAACACCCCTCTTTTTCCGTCGGAGGTTAAAAATACAGTTGAAACAGCAGAGGGTCAAAAAAGTAGTAGGTACCTATACTTCATAGTTTTATTGTAGACTATGATTTGACACATCTTCCTGAAGAAAATTTCAAATACAACCAACCATAAAGTCAGATCGTAGTCTGAAATTAAATAACGAAGTAAAGATTAGGAAATTCTGCAAACAATTCAGTCACCCCAACTGTGCACCTAGCCTGCACTAGTCTGATTTGCAGATTCAAATTATATTGTAGGTATATTTTTAACCAGCAACACATAGGATTGCTACCCCGATAACCCCATGAGAACGGTAACTAAGCTAGTACCTAATCATTTTTATACAAATAATTACCTACCTGTAGTCGTTGTTCGTAGCAATCGTAGCACAGTGATAAAAATCTCGTAGCAAAAATATAGACTCGTAGCGTAGCACCCTTTATTAGGTCAATACACTTGAATCGAGTATTAATTACATGATAAAGAACGGCCGCCTCATGAATTTATAAGCATTGATATATAAGTAACACAAGACTTAACCCCTATCGCACTAAATATCATAAATGCGAAAGTTTAGATGTTTGTCTGTCAATTTCTCCAAAACGGCTGCACCGATTTTGGTGAAATTTGTCACACTGGTCCTTTTAACCTGTAGTCTACACTTCTACATGATTTGTATTTGTGTGTGTCTGTGTGTGTCGTTTGTAATGAATAAACTCAAAAACTGCTGCTACTGGACCGATTTTGTAAAATTCTTTCGCCAATAGAAAGCTTTTGATCCCGATATTCCCTCGGAATCGGGATTTACGCGGGTTAAACCGCGGGACGCAGCTAGTATTCTATATAATACATATACGTGGCTTTCGTGCTGTGGAAGGCACGTTAAGCAGTTGGTCCCAATTGTATCTCTAATAACAGTCGTTAGGTCAAATTAGAAGCTTTAGGGCCACATATAAACTTTTCTAAAAACCATTAAATGTCTCTGAGTGCGGCGGTAACACTAGATAAACTACACAGTACATCACAATACAAAAAGAAGAAGAAGACATAGGATTGTTCATCCCGGTATTCCTACGAGGACGAGAACTACACGGCTAAACCTGCGGAGCATAGTTATAGTTCTTAATAAGGCTTAAAGAACGCTTATGAAGGAGAGAAAAAAAACTAGATTCTAGAATTTGGAAATAAAAGATGAAATATGCAGGTAAGTACTACATTTAATTAAAAAAATAAAAATGACTGTTTAAACGTGTAGTTACCTTTAAGCACCATGCAGTGTTCTTTTATGTTTCCACATATCGCCTGACCGTCTGTGAACAATGATATTATTATATTTTCGAAGATTTTAATATTTAGTGAAATAAAAAAATAATTTCTTCTTGAGCTTGCTTGACTCGGTAGTTAGCGCGCCTAGGAGGGGAGGTCGTGGGTTCGTGTCCCGCAGGGAGCATTGAATTTTGAAAAAAAAAAGAAACGTTTTTTTCTAAATTTAAATGAAATTTTTACTGACTTGCTTTAATAGGAAGGTATTTACATTTGAAAATTCTAAAATTCGGATTAGCTAAAGCACAAATCAAAGAGCTTGAAATTTCAACACCTCAACACACAAATAGGCAATATTACTGTCATATACGTTAACTACGAAGATCTTTAAAAATTGTTTTTAAATAGTTACAAGTACAACTAATATTCATAGATTAAAATATTTAACCGGCCAAGCGCGAATCAAACTCACGCAGGAAGGGTTTCGTACCATTATTGCAAAAGAATGCGGTTCTTGTATGGGGATCAACACTTTAATATTTATTTATTTCGGTATTTAGTATTTTTTGTTTTATATCAGCAACAGGTATTTCTGTTGCCGATATAATAATCTGTAAAAAAATCAATTGTCTAGCTTATGGTTCATGAGTACAATCTGGTGACAGACAGACGGACAGTTGTGTGTTAGTAAAAGGGTCCCGTTTTTACTGTTTGGGTACTGAACCTTAAAAATCAAAGTCTTGATCTTATAAACAAATAAAATAGTGTAATCAAATACCTTTACTGAAGACTTACCTGAAGGCAGTACCACAGACGTCACACTCGTGAGGTTTCTCCCCGGTGTGTATGAGAGTGTGCACCGTTCTAGCGTACGGTCTCCTGAACGCCGCGCCGCAGATATCGCAACGGTAAGGTCTGGACAAGTGCAATAACATATTGGTTAAACCCTCGGTTGACTAATATATGAGCAGGTTTTGTATTTACGGCGCTTTAAGAAGAAAGGATTTTACATATATACCCTTTCTCCATACAAACTAGTCAACTGATTCCTCTCTGAATAAAGACATTAGGCGCTGACCTGAATTATATGGACAGGAGGTCTGAATTTTATGCCTATTTGATCTGGACCTGAATTATATGTCGTGTGTTTTTTATTGAAAGTGATGGTGACCGTCTCGGCGTTTCCGAAACTATTAGTTCCATGGACGGTCACCATCACTTTCAATAGAAAACGCGCGACAGCAGCACAACATGGCGCAAATCAAATCGGCACAAAGAACGAATGTCATTTTGTATGGTATAGCAATTCCAGCGTACTTGTATAGTTTCATTTCAGTGACATTAGGCCATCAAACATAAACATCTGCCTTGACATGGCCTTGACCATGTCTTTTTTTTTAAATTCTATTTTTTCTAAATTTACTTTCTATTCAAATTAGAAAATGAAAATTAGTCATGGTAGGTAGGCATAGCTTTTATGGCATAAACTAATTTGCTTCAATGTTTTTATTTAGGGAGGAATCGACTACGTTTGTATGGAGAAAGGAGTAGGAGTCATTCCTCTTTATACATAAACCTTAATCTAAATCTGTAAATACAAAAATTATCAAGTAATACTTCCGATACTGCTAGTATTTACTCAGGTAGGTACTTTAAATACCAGTAGAGGTAAGTATCCCTACTTACATTTACTAGTTTGATATGAAAAAAACAAAAAGTTAGAAATACACACATGTCGGTTCAATTGCGAGGAAATCAAGAGATCTGGTGAAGGAATTTCAGGATTGGTGATATGATGAACTCCACTATTAAAGGTAAAAATATAATTATACATGCTTCTTTGAAACACAAATTAAACTATAAACACTTAGAAAATCTCATTATTCTATTATTACTCGTAATATATAATATTGTTTTTTTTTTGCAATGCTACGGGCGTTAATTTTCTCTGCAAGATAAACCTCTAATGTTGTGAAAAAACGTTATGATTTTTGTTTACAACTAATGTCAAAGTTTACATTTCACAACATTTTAAGGAAAAGGTACTTTTATTTGATACTTTTAGAAAGTGCCTAAACCACCTGTGCGCCTGTGTTACTTTAAACCAACTCGTCCGTCTGTCCGTCTTTTACATATCTAGTAGTACAAAAAGCACGATATTATTAGCAATGTTTGCAATTATAATGTGATAGCAGTTGATTGAGTAAACATAATCCTCCCGCAGTCGGGTAAAAAAGCAGATCATATGTCTAACACCTTCGCTTAGAAACAGCGGACCGTGCATTGGGACTGGCTGTTCGTTCAAGCAAAGCGTTATATTTTACTAGCTGCGGCCCGCGGTATCACTCGCGTAAGTCCCGATTGCGCAGGAATAGCGTCTTACTGCCTAACCCCTCTAAGAGGAGGCCCTTGCCCTGCGGTGGAACATATTAACAGGCTTTTTAAATGTACTAGCTGTACCCAGACATATATTTTTTTTTTAAAAATCCTTTCTTATCGAATTCTTAAATCGTAAAAAAAACTCACTCTCCAATTTTCAGCCCTCTGTTATCAGCGATTAGGCTGTGCGCTGATCAGTCAGTCAGGCCAAAGCCTTTTCTAGATATAGGTATAAAACTAGATATATAGGTATCTATTCACTTGAGTTTTCCTAAGCATCGCAGTAAACAAATAGGTAGGTATACCCTCAGATGAAAACAAAAAACAGCAAATACGTTACCTAGTCTCGGCAAATGAGACGATAAAACTGCGTCTAGCTGACGCACTAGCCTCAGTTGTATGTCGAACCGTTGGCGTGTGAGTACGTGCTGTCACACTGTGATTATCTTTTTGAAATCCATCAGAATGCCTTCTTGCTCATTTTACAAATGCCTGAGTTATTCTTAAAAACAAATGTTTTTAAATACAATAATTTTATGAAAATGCATGTAGGTGTTTCTAGCTCATTTTTTAATACGCAATGTTAGAATATATCGTATCTACTCTTGTTTGTTTTCATCTAAGGGTATACCGTGTATATTGGCTATTCTCATAAAAGATACCGTAACTGGCTCTAACTGGGCGAGCGCATGCAGCTGAGCCTGAAAACTGGAAGTTTGCATATCGACGCTCTATTTAGCCCATGTAGGTACCTATTATACTAACCACTAACCCGTTATACCTGTAACTTCTTGAACACACAAAAATGTCAAGGAGAATGTATTAACACTAGGCAAGACTAGAGTAGGTAGGTATAGGTTAGGTTATCTAAGTGCTTTACCACTTTTCAACTCAGTGGTTCATACGATTGCCGTAAAAAACACAAGATTGCCAATATATCTTTTGTACATAATTTCTATAGCATTAACGTCAATCTTTATTTTAAAATTTCACTTTTGCTTGTAGGTACTATGAGTATTTATGTATTCTGTGCTTTTGGCAAATAACATTAGACATTTTTGATGAAAAAAAAATCCTTGGAAAATACCGCTTTCCACAACATTTTTAAGTCAATAAAATTTTGATTGCAATTCAGTTGCGAATTTTAGTTTCATTATGAGTGTATTTTTTGCAATTGCAATAATGAAATTTATATTTTGGACAATTCTAATTCTGGAATAGCACCCCTCTTCACTTGTGATGAGTGAAGGTACGAAGACAGTCGACTCGGAACTGTCAAGCCGTAGTTAGTGACTGCACCGGCCTAGGTATCGGTACACGGTCGAGCCCGCTTCGCACTGCATGGCAACTTGTAGAACAACTAATGCCCATTTTCACGATGTCAATTTCCAAGCCATTTTACTGACTGGTGACTGCAAACATGAATGCCAGTAAGCGAGTAAAGAATGATCGGCTGGTCACACGATGCTTTATTTATTCGCTTGGAAATCGACACTGTATGTATACTCTATAAGGGTTAAATAACGGACGCAAGCAACACGATCTTTTATTGCCAGGATGTGACTACTTACTACCTTCCTACCTAAATGATGGTACAACACAGAACGTTTTCAAGGCATCTTGTAGCTGAAGTTAAGAACGCACTTGATTATAAGAAATACCTACTAGTGAGCAGAACTAACCGTTCTCTTTGATCAAAGTTTCCTTTGAACAAAATTTTGGTCTCGTTCAAGATCGACTGATGACATAAAGAAGATCCTCACGACATGCTTCCTTCCCGAACAGAACTACACACAATTCTATTCAGACCAATTCCGACCTTACCGTCAGCATTTAATTGAAATGATTTTCCTTGTATTCTGTGTCTGCTTTTAGGTCAATTTTCCTTATTACTCCCACTGAATAAATTGTAATGTACAGTTGTATTCGATTTTTGTACTTGTGGCTTTCTTGGTGAAAGAGTTTTGGGTGATTGGTTGGTGGACTTGGTGGTGAAATTAGCTGATTAGGTCATCAAATTATGAAAACCCGAAACAACCATATATACCTAAGTATTTTTAATTTACAAAAAAGAAATCTAATCTTAAAGGAATGGCTTATCTTCTTGTCATCCGAGCGATGTTCCCAGTTGCTACCCTCTCGGGAGCCCGGGATCCGCTAACCCCCAATTTACTTTTTTTTATTTCAGTAGGTAAGTTCATCAACTCATCATTGATTTTACCTTCTGTAAATAGATTTGGCAATATTTTTAGAACCGGCCGCCTGTCTGATACCAACCCTCCTAGGGACTAAGCAGTTTTCCACCACACCGCGTGGAGAGAACGGTTTGCTGGTCTCCCTCGGATCCCTTAGTCGCCTTTTACAACATCCACTGGAAGAGATGCCGGGGCTAGACGGCAAAAAGGGCGGCAAAAAGGGTATCGCTTATAATATTAGCAATCTCTTCCAGACAATCTTGTTTAGTAGTTTTATATGAAGGACAAAGAGGTTATATGAAAACTATTGAAAACGCTTTTCACACAATTAAAAAACTTATTTTTCTGCAAGTTAGGTTTCGTACCTCGAAAGGTAAAAGAACTCTTATTAAATTAGACTACTTCTTAATAAAAGTAAAATAAGTATTTGTAAACTATACTTACCTACTTTGTAGTTAGTTGTAGTAGGTAGTACCTACGTGTACAACTAACTACTAACTACTAAAAAATACAAAATTTTGTATTTTGTATTTTTTTGTATTTGTAGGTACTACCTACATAGTAGTAAATGAATCAAAATAACTACAAAGAGGTGTATTATGTAGTTAGATCTACAAAGTTAATATAAGTATTAGGCATAAGTTTTTTTTTTAATGAGTATCTCGTTTTAAAATGAGAATTTGAATAGGTAAGTAAGAATGTACTTGTTAATAATAGGTAATTTAGACGTCTACCAGCTCAAAATCAAATAGTAAACAAAGAATTAACAAGTGAATGCACGTGACAAGGCGATACTGTTATTTATTGAGCCTGAGAACTTTCCATTTGAATCATCGAAGCATGCTGCGCCATCTGTCTGTGAACTTAGACAACCGAGTTGCGGAGGGTTTGTGGTAGGAGGCGCTACTGCCTGGTCAGAATATAGCAGATACTAAAATACCTTTTGGTAGATTATAGACTGGGGGGGTTACTCTCAACTTTAAATTGCTCAAATTGCAAAACTAACTTTTGAATTTTGTTTAGATAGTTTAGGTTATTTTATTTTAGGGTAGGTTAAAAATAAATAAGTAATCACTTACATATTTTGGAGTATTACTGAGTAGGTAGTGTGTTGGTACCATGAATAAGTTTAATAAGTCCAACAATTCAACTTCAAAGACCTGATAAATCCTGTTTTAAATTAAACTCATTTTCCGGTTTTATTCGTGTGGTGTTTATTACTTTTACCATTCCTTCTAATGCTTAAGAGGATAGTCTCCATTCTCTTTCTCCATACAAACATTACATTTTCCTCCCTGGATAAAGACATTAGAGGAAATATTTTAATGCCATAAAACCTATATCTGTCATGTCATGACAGATTTTTCTAATTAAAATAATAATAAAAAATAAAAAAAATGTAAAATGGAAAATTAAAAAGGTAGATGCATAGTCATGACAGATATAAGTTTTATGGCATAAACATATTTGCTCTAATGTCTTTATCCAGGGAGGAAAATGTAAACTACGTTTGTTACGGTTACGGAGAAAGAGAATGGAGACTATTTATTTAACTTTCGTGACCTTTACAGGTCTCTTCTTCATGATTGATATTTTATGAGACACTCCTCTAACAAGGCCTCTAACTTGACCTAACGACTGCTATGCATTCAATTGAATATCTATAAAATGCTTTGTGACTGACTGATGGATCAACGCACAGCCTAAACCGCTGGTAGTAGCGAACTAAAAGTTGGAGAGTATGATCTTTATATAATGTAGGTATCAGATAAGAAAGGATTTTTCGAAATTCCTACGGGATCTTGACATATGCTAGTTAAGGCTAAGGTTAAGCCGCGAACACAGAGCTATTTAGAGATAACAACCGGGAATCAACTACGTAACGTGCTGTGCCCAAGCACATTGAAGCGTTCCTCAATATAAGTTCACATAAATCATCCACTACTTTTAATGTATGAAATATCACTATAGAGTCGAATTTTAAGCAAAACGTGTAAAATGAAAACAAAATTATTAATTTTACATCAAAGGATTAACCGTTGTTTATTTTAATCATTGCATCGAATCACCAAACTCAAAATAAATAAATAAAGCTTAAAAAATATACCAAATTATAGAGTAGTTGTATGTAAACCACAAATGTTTATTTACATTTTTGTATACAAAGTTCACCGTATTAGAGTTTAATCCAAAAAGCTACAAAGTCGTAGAAAATTAATGTTAATACATAACTACAAAGTAGCATACCTACATATAGGTACTACTTTGTAGTTAGTTCTAAATTATGTAGCTACTCCATAATAGTAAATGAATCAAAATAACTACTAAGTACGTATATGTTGTTAGATCTACAAAGCTACAAAGTCGTAGTAAATAAATCTAAAAACTACCAAGTACGTATATGTAGTTAGATCTACAAAGCTACAAAGTCGTAGTAAATCAATCTAAATAACTACAAAGTACGTATATGTAGTTAGATCTACAAAGCTCCAAAGTCGTAGTAACTCAATCTAAATAACTACAAAGTACGTATATGTATTTAGATCTACAAAGCTACAAAGTCGTAGTAAATCAATCTAAAAAACTACAAAGTACGTATATGTAGTTAGATCTACAAAGCTACAAAGTCGTAGTAAATCAATCTAAATAACTACAAAGTACGTATATGTAGTTAGATCTACAAAGCTCCAAAGTCGTAGTAACTCAATCTAAATAACTACAAAGTACGTATATGTAGTTAGATCTACAAAGCTACAAAGTCGTGGTAAATCAATCTAAATAACTACAAAGTACGTATATGTAGTTAGATCTACAAAGCTCCAAAGTCATAGTAACTCAATCTAAATAACTACAAAGTACGTATATGTAGTTAGATCTACAAAGCTACAAAGTCGTAGTACCTAAATCAATCTACAAATAATACTTAAAATTAGATTTAATGTTCGAAAAATAAGAAAGAATATAGGTATAGGTAGATAAATAAAATATCGCATGCAACGACTATTTCCGCGTCGCGTCGCATTGTTATTCGCCTAGGACAATGGGTTACACTAAATCGGCGCTTAGGGCTCGATATGTGACATAAAAACTTCTACTACATACCTTCTAGTTAAGTGAAGAAGAGCTACAAACTACACATATATAGATAGGTATGTTACATAAACGAGATTGACCTTTGGTCTGTATGTATGCGAGCATGCTCACGCAAGCGTGCCGCCGCTGTGAACGTCTTAGGGCACTCCGCGCAGGCGAAGGGTCTCTCCCCAGTGTGCGTGCGCCGATGGTCGTCGCGCTCCACCTAACATTGTTACCATGAATTTAAAGCTGGTTCAGACGGGTGTAACACTGCAACGCAACGCTGTTATGTTGCGTACGGCATAGCTGGGCATTAACTCGTTAATTAACGAAGTTAACATTTTGATTAACGGATTAACTTTTAAGTTAACTTTGAAAAATGTTAACAAACACGTTAACTTCCATTAATATGCAAAAGTCCGTTAATCGGTAATCCAATACCTACTATTTACCGCACGGCACCGCGGCGCGGCGCTAAAAACAGATTTAGACATGTATGAAACGACAAGTGCCGGGCGGGCGGCGTGTGACTGTGAGTGAAACAAAAACAAAACTAGATATATTTTGCCGGCACGTGCGAGTGAGAAAAAGGCGAAGAAATTTGTTTTGTTTGATCATTTCATTACTTTTTACACATATTAACGGCTTAACGATTAACGTTAACTTGCGTTAATTCTTCCGAAATGTAACGCTTTAACGTTTAACGAAGCTAATTTTTTTGTAGCGGTTTGACGATTAACGAAGTACGTACGGTTGGATTACCAGCGTGCCGTCAGACAGTGGTCAGATACGCATTTCGTCATCTCTCAGAATAGTTACAAAACTTGATGAATATTTTTTTGTCTTTTGAAATTAGTTTTCACTTAACACCAACATAAATTACAAGTATTTTTTGAAGGAAAGTTGAAATTGTAGATTTTACACATTTTTTTTGTTTTATTTATTGACATTTGTTTGTGTTTATTTTAATTAAACCGAAATGTTTTAGGCATACCTATTATAAAAAAAAAGTTTCATTGTACAGTACACAATTAGGCTTAAAGAATTATTATTTCACGTCAGAGTTGTAGCTATAACGGGTTAAATGGGGCAAATGGTCCACTTTGAACTCGGACATGGGCCCAAATGCGGCCTTCTATTATTTGATAATGGTCAACTGGGCCCATGTCATAAGAATCTGTAATCCTAATCACAGACTCAAAGGTTTAACAACAATTTAAATGAAGACCTACATTTAAATTGTTGCATTACATGTTGCACGGTGTAAACAAAATGACCAACGAAGAGACTTCAACATTTTAACGAGACTTTTAATTCTGATTGGGTAGGTGATTTCATTATACGTTACACAAGTCTATATACCCACTTTTAAATGCACAAAAACTAGTGGGAATTTCTGCATTATTAAATACATATACCATTTCTTTTAGTATTTTTTAGTACTTTTAAACGTTGTAAGCTGTAAAATAAATATCTGATTGTTGATCGGACGGCTGGAGAAGGAATGTAATAAGTAGCAATTAGTGTTCGAAGATATTGTGAGATTTCTAAGAAGAGTTCTTTATAATTTAACTATTTTATATTATAACAAAAGTGTCTCAACTATGCTTTTAACTTTTATGACGACCTCTGTGGCGCGTCGGGGGAAGGCCCGACTGCAATCCAGAAGGTTGCGGGTTCGATTCCCGCCGGATACAAGTATTTAATATTTATGCTTAAAAATAAATATTTGTTTCTGGTCTGAGTTTTCTATGTATCATATGTATGTATATACAAAAAAAGTAGAATAAATAGTAGGTATATCCGTTACATAGTACCCAATAGTACCCATAGTAGAAGCCTAGTGCTTAGTTTGTGGCTAGATTGCGCTGTGTGTAACGTCCTACAATGCTTATATATTATTATTATTTATTAACTTTAAAGTTTTAAAAATATATTGATACTACTGCACTATGTGACTCTCCATTACGTAATCTATACTTACCAGATTTTTCATCTAAATCGGCTGAGCCGTTTGACCGTGAACAACCAATCAAATAAATGTATAAAAAAAACTTTCTGGTTTATATTATTAGTGTGATTTTGGTATTTAATTTATCCTTTTTTGCCTTCATTTTGGTAGTTTTATTTACACGACTATTTAACATTTACAACACAAAAAATTAAAATTATAACAAATCGTTTAATACAGAGATTTTCATTTTACCACGAAACGGGATATATATTTGAACATTGGTTTTTCCTGTATTGATTAGTAGGTAGTAATGCACTTCATTTTGGTAATGACAGTTTTACCCAATTAGCTATATCTATCTATACATCTATACATATAATAAAATCGTAACTCAGCGGTGTCTGTTTTTGGAAGATATAAAAAAAATATAAATTGGAGGGGTACCTATTAACGCAGCAGAACCTATTTCTCTGTTTTTCTGGTTGTCTGTTTGTCTGTTTATCTGTTTGTCTGTTTGTGTGTGCCTTTGTGCCCGCTAATCTCAGAAACGGCTTATCCGATTTTGACCAAATTTGGTATGCAGATAGCTTTGTACCCCGATTAACATATAGGCTATTTTTTATCCGGATATTTAGTCCGGTTATCCGGATACAGTATTTTTTCTGCTTTTACTTAATTAGTATGAATGTTGTATTGAAGAAGTATGTTGAGTGGAATCAATACATGATTAACCGAATATCCTGTAGGTAATTAAAAAACCGGATATCCGGCATGTATTAAAAAAAACCGGATAAGTATTTAGAAATTCTTAAAATACCGTATACCTATGTCTTTTCATATATCCGGATTCTTCGGAAATACGGAAATTCTTTATAATGGTTGTTTTTAACCGACTTCAAAAAAAAGAGGAGCTTCTCAATTCGACCCGCATATTGTTTGTATGGGGATATGTTCACGCCGTACTCCGGCATATGAAGTCCGATTACGATCATTCTTTTTAGATTTGGAAAGTGAGAGTCCCGAATTGGTCCCACACATTGTTGGTAAAGATCTGATGAGAACCTTTGGAATTATGAGCAGAATATCATTCCACAATGCAGTAAAATTACGAATTTTTGGACTTCCATCAATAGAGTCGGCTTATAAAGAACTAGGTACAAATTGATGGACCACCTGGAACCACCTTCTCATCAGAAAACTCCTCAATGATTAAACTTATGGTTACAATTTTGATAATTTTTAGTGGCAGTCGAAAATGCACTAAGTAAAAAGGAAAAGAAAATATAGCTCAAATCGGGCAGTTTTAATGGGTAGATACAGATGGCATGTAGTTTACGAGGTACGATGTCAGCTGCAGCAGAGTGTGGATTCCGAGTCGAGGGTACCGCGTTCGAATCACAGACCGGCGCATTCCCATTTTAAAGAACGAACGGTGGCCTAGCGAGCCGAGTGACGGCTTCCGATTTGACGGCAGCGCGTTCGAGTCCAGAGTGCCAGGCACGACGTTACGTTTTACCCTTCAGTTGTGCGTCCACCTTGCCGTGGTAGGGGGCTCAGTAGCTGCAAGCTAACCCATAACCGTAACCGTGTAAGCGTGCTCGGGGGTGCATTCCGCAAGGTAGGGGCCGCGTGGAAGCTTACCACTATAAAAAATTACCTTAGCCTCTGGTGATGAACTCGGGGGGGTTTATTACCGCCTTTGGGGGCCTTGAACCGATGGTAGGATCGTGCCGAGGGAGGGGAGACGGAGAGGGATTGTCTTTTGGGCAGAGATGAGGCTTGGAAAGGCCGCCGTTGTCTAGGTTGATGGATGTAGTCCATAAATTCCCACTGGCCTCGACACTTGTGGGACACCGAGGGAGTTTAGTTGATAAACCTATGGTAGGGGGCCCAACAAGAGTGGCCTGACGGTGCATAAGGCATATATAACAGACTAGCTGCGTCTCGCGGTTTCACCCGCGTAAGTTCGTGGGAATATCGGGATTAAAAGTAGCATATAGCCCTTCTCAATAAATGGACTATCCAACACTGAAAGAATTTTTTAAATCGGACCAGCGGTGCATGAGATTAGCGCGTTCAAAGAAACAATCAAACAAACGCTTTCGCTTTACAATAATAGAAGAAGAAGATAATAGAAGATAGATTATAATAGTAATAGAATAGATAGATAAGTCGGTTGTACTGCGTATGTAGGAGAGCTTATTTTTATTTTTTTGTCCTTTTTTCGAAGTTGGGTTTTTTTTTTTTTTTCAATATTTTCGACAAAGGCTACTTTTTATAATAATGTAAATAAGCATGCAACAAGTTACCTACCGCTGTGCAAAATCCACACTTAAACAGACTCTGCCATGATTCTCTTCTGCTCAGCAACAGACTTCCATGGTCGTCCGTTTAAATGTAGACTTTTACACAGCGATAGGTAAGTGTTCGAAAAACGCTGACGAAGTCGCGGGCACAGCTAGTACTTATAATAAAATTAATATGAAATATGGGAAATACCCCTTTTCCATGGTTATGGCGCTTACGAACGTCGCAAAGTCGCAACTCGAGCTAGCTACCGCGCGGTTTTAGATGGAAATGCCCAATTATTCAACTTTTGATGTATTTTCATACAATACTGAAACATAAGCCGAGCGCACTTTAAATACGTTTTCGTCCGAATTTCATTCGAGCGCTAACGTACGAAGACTTACGAACCATCCCCTTCCTACAAGTAATATGGAAGCGCGCAGACTGCATACGAATAGTCATATGTATAAGTACGTTTACTTATACAAATTCGTGTCCAAAGTGCGGCCGGCCTTAGTCTTACCTTAACTTTGAAAGCCTTCGTACAGAGATCGCAGGGGTAGGGCCTCTCTCCGGTGTGCATGCGCATGTGGATCGCGAGGTGACCGGACTGGTTGAAGCGACGACCGCAGATCTTGCAAGGGTAACCCTTTATGTACAAACGTTTTATACAATCATGAAGGGTTTTACCCGACTACGGCGAAGACAAAAGGAAAGGTAATGTTTTTGACAGTCTATGTACGTAGGTATATTTGTATGTTCCACCGTAGCGCCTACACTACGGAACCGATTTTGCTCTTTTAACTAAGGTGTTCTATGTTGATGCTTTACTCTGTTTCTCTTCATAATATTAGTAATAGTAGTTGAAATTCAACTCATTCCGTGGTTTTAATTGGGTGGTATTTTTTACTTTTAGTATACAAAATCTGGGCCTCTACTTTATTTCTACGAACGAAAAACGACATGAAAGAAAATCTGTCATCCGTCCTTCACAATCACAACCGTCAGAAAATAAAATTTTCGGACGGATAAATTACAGATTTTCTTCTGGAATTTTCGTTTTCGTTTTTCGTTCGTAGAAACAAAGTAGAGGCTCTGAAGGCTTGTAAAGAGACCCGTAAAGGTCCCGAAACGTTGAGTCGAAACGGTCCTCGCCGCGCTTGTGACGGTATAACTCTCTAAATATACCATGTAGTAGTAGTTGTTACTTACAGGCTTGGTAGTCTTGTGCATCTTCTTGTGCGTGTGCAGAGCGCACATGCTGCCTAGAACCTTGTCACACTCGTCGCAGACGTATGCCGTCATCGGCGCGCCTTGAGGCCGGTCCTCTCCCCGCTTGTGACGGTATAACTCTCTAAATATACCATGTAGTAGTAGTTGTTACTTACAGGCTTGGTAGTCTTGTGCATCTTCTTGTGCGTGTGCAGAGCGCACATGCTGCCTAGAACCTTGTCACACTCGTCGCAGACGTACGCCGTCATCGGCGCGCCTTGAGGCCGGTCCTCTCCCCGCTTGTGACGGTATAACTCTCTAAATATACCATGTAGTAGTAGTTGTTACTTACAGGCTTGGTAGTCTTGTGCATCTTCTTGTGCGTGTGCAGAGCGCACATGCTGCCTAGAACCTTGTCACACTCGTCGCAGACGTATGCCGTCATCGGCGCGCCTTGAGGCCGGTCCGCGCCGCGCTTGTGACGGTATAACTCTCTAAATATACCATGTATTAGTAGTTGTTACTTACAGGCTTGGTAGTCTTGTGCATCTTCTTGTGCGTGTGCAGAGCGCACATGCTGCCTAGAATCTTGTCACACTCGTCGCAGACGTACGCCGTCATCGGCGCGCCTTGAGGCCGGTCCTCTCCGCGCTTGTGACGGTATAACTCTCTAAATTACAAATAATGACCGAGTTTACAAATTAACAAAACAAATTAGTCATATAACAGCAGTAAGAATAGGGACTTCTTCTAATTTTTGAAATCAATGTAAAAGAGAGCATTAATTCTTTAAGGGATAAATCCATATCTACTATTTTCGCCATACAAACTTTACAAACGTAATCGATGTTTCCTCCCTAGAGAAAGACATTAGGGAAAATATGTCCAAGCCATGAAATCTAAATCAGCTATCACGATTTCCCTCCGTCTTGTTTTAATCTTAATATTTTAATTTTTCTATTCTAATAAGAAAATAAGAAAAACCAAAACGTAGGGGCATGGTCAATTATGGTCATGGCAGATATAGGTTTTATGCCATAAACATATTTTCTCTAATGTGATCCAGGGAGGAAACAGTCGACTACGTTTTGTATGGAGAAAGAGTAGGCAAACTTTCATTTCAAAGAAAAACGTAAAATTGTCTACCCTATGACACGTACCTCGCGGTAACAAAGAGTTGGTTACAAGAGCCACAGTTCCACATCTTGTTGGTGGTAGCGGGGGTGTAGGTTCGATTCCGGCGGCCTCTCGCGTGCCGCTTGCATTCTATCAGGTGGAACTTGAGCTCCTCTACCGACATGCATTGTATACCACAGAAATCACATTTGAAACATAATTCCGGTTGCGGTGCTGTTATTTCTTCGTATTTTATCGTGTTCTAAAAATCAAGGTTTAGACATTTACAGCCGAATACAGAAACGTCACTTAAAACTTGAGTGCTACTTGAATAATTGAATAGCTTCTAAATGCAAAACTAATAGGCGAATTTTTGAGTTAAGGAGCTGCTTAATTGTTTAAGTTCCACTCAAACTTTGAGTTGCGTTTCTATATTCGGCCGTTAAGCTCAAAATACACGACGGACATACTTACATTGACACTTTACCTAAACAGCCCACACGTACCAGCACACATGCACGAATTTCTTTATATGTGTGCTGTAGGTGTGGGCTGTTTTAGGTAAAGTGTCAGTTCGTCGTGTATTTGAAGCTTTAGGGTAAGAAAGATAGGTCGCATAGAATAGGGTTACCCCGTAATTCCAAGAAAAATGTCTGGCTACCCCATCTTTTTCTGTAGGTGTCATAAAATGCGACTAATGGTTCTGGGGGAGATTAGCGAACCTGGAGTTCTCCCCGCGCGGTGGGGGGTAAACGGCTTGGTCCCAAGGAGGGTTGGTGTCAGGCAAAAAACATTGCCAAATCTATTTGCAGCAGCAATTCTTATCTAAGATAATATTTTTTTCCTAGTTATTCAAGACTAGCAGCGCCATAGGGATAATAAAATAAACCCATGTTACTCACAAGTCACAAGGCTTCAACTGTAGGGCTAGCGTCCTTATATTAAGTTTCGTCAAAATCGGTTCAGTAATTTTAAGACTTAGGATCTTAAACAAACAATCACTAGTCAGAAATATTTAAAAAAAACAATACAATACACACCCCACGATAGACACAGGTCTGGATTCAAACCCGCGTGCGCCCGCGCGGGTTCTGCGTTTTGCAGAAGTATTGTTTCTTTAAAATATTTAGATGAAAGCCCAGTGCAGGCTTAAGCACTTAAAATAGGAATCACTAGGTACTTTTATAGCCGCACTTAATTTATTTACTTCTAAGTCAGCATGCTTCATCTTAGACTCTTCAACAGGTGTGCGAGGTGTTGTCAATCGCTGGAATTAAATAAAAGTCGGTACTTAGAAAAAAATGTTGTGAGCTCACCGTTCCTACATAAAAGTTAGCATCATCAATGTAGCAAGAGATCCTGTGTTTGTCGAGAGCCTCCCCGTCAGCAAATAGTCCGCTGCAGCCATCGCAGACGAACATCGTGGTTAGTTTCCGAGGACCCACGTTGCAGGCTCCGTTCAGATCCAAGCAGCATAGTTGTTCTAACAAACGATAACTTCATTATTTTAGCCGAATAAAATTAATAAAAGTACCGACTGATATTTCTTTCTTTTTTTTTTTCATTTGTGTTGAAGCCTTATAGCATCTATTTCTACGATACATCGGTACTCCAGCATCGACTATCGTTATGTGCGTTATTAACCTCGCTCTTACTGTAAAGGAAAACATCGTGAGGAAACCCACAGCTTAGGTAGCTGCAGGCGTATAATAATGACCTGCTATTCTTTCCTCTCGGCATGGCTGACTAGGCTGGGATGGTAGTATAGGTGCTGGGCAAGCCTACTCCACCTAACAGTCCCGGGCACTACAGCGTCTGATGTAGCATGAATTAAAAGTTGCTTGTGTTATATAAATCATTTAAAAATTAGATTTAAAAGGCCAAGTAAGAATCACAAGTACATTGTATGATTAAAGGTGCTAAATAAAGTGATGTTTTGTCGGTAAAAAAGTTTTTTCAAAAGTTTTTTTTTGTATTAAGGAGCGTTCGCATCAGTAAAAAGGTTGTTTCCATACCATGAAAACTAAAAATTCCCATTGGTATACATAGAGGTTGCATTTATAAAAAATACTGGCACAATTATATTAAAAAAATTGAGAGGCAAATTAAAAGTATATGACAAACTTCCGTTTTAAAACGTATTTTATTTTTTGTACATTTTTTTAGCAGAATCTGCGGTCATGCAACGGTGAATATCTTTAAAATTTTCTAAAGAGGATGTGTTTGTAACCAATGAATATCTACTTAAAAGTTTTTATTGAAGGAAGGTTGCACATATAAAAATACTGGCACAATTTGCATGAAAAAAGGAGAGGCCAAATAAAAACTTAGTTAGAAACTTCCGTTTTGAAACCGGAAGTATTCAGTTTAGTTTTTTTTTTGTAAAAAAAAAAATACTTATTAGTAAAAAGGTTGACATGTTGCGTGTTATAGGTTTGTAAGCGAATGAAAACTTAACAGTGCTTAAATCTTAAGAATGAAAAGACATTAAAGCTTTTTCTTCTTTCGCAACGTTCGTTGGCATTCATTATGTAGACACGAGGATTAAAAATATAAATCTTATTTACTCACCTGTAGGTTCTGTTTCTAAAACTGTTGACAAAACACGCTGGCATATCCGACAAATCAGCCATTCAGCTTCTGAGTTGGCATCGTTATTTGATTGATCTTAAAATAAAACCATTAATAACTTAAACGTATTAAACCACAAATTAAATTAAAAAGTTCTTTTTGCTACATAAAAAAACCTGTAAATCACAGTTTGGTCAAAGGACCTAGTTACACCACCCTACATGCATGCAGGCTCGCACTGACCACATCTACATCGAAAGAAATTCGTGTAAAGATCATCAACAATTTGTTTATATGTGTGTTGTAGTGTGGCTAAAGGGAACCTGCATGTAGGGTGGTTCATTAGCCTTAAATAGATAAAATACTAATTTTATTGTATTACCTTCCCATAGTTTAGGAGCAGCAAAAATAGAATCTGGTTTGAACTCCGACTCAATAGATGCATGAAATGCTATCGTGTGATCAAGGAGATCCGATTCAGACGTGAATATCTCATGGCAAATTGCACAGGAGTGTAGAGCTAATAAATCGGGACCTGTGAAATCAGTTTCCTGAAAGAAAGAAAAACAGGTAGGTAGGTCGGTCCGTGCATATTAATTTAATACAAAATTCAAACAAAATATAACTAAGGATTGATCGTTAGTTATATTTTGTATTAAATTAATATGCACGATATGCAGAATTGATTCTAAGATAAAAATAAGGTAATTTCGTGGAATTAGGAGGAACACTAACTTTCTATCCCGGCAGAGGGCGCGAGTCGATTAATCTTAGGGTTGAATTAAGAACTGTCAAACATGTGTTTTTTACAACTCTCGGCGCCAAATTGGCCATATCGGTCTGAGACCGAAAGAATAAAAAAAAAACTCGGCGTTTCCATTGGTGGAGGACCATCATCGAAAAAAAAAAGATCATCCGATGCCAGCGCCTCTGCAAACAGCTTTGCGCGTGGCACCCCATTGCATTGTTCTTACCGGCTTGGAAGCCTTCGTTTCCTGAAGAGGTAACAAAAACTGATTAACAGTATTTTCATCCAAGAGTGTGGACTCGTAGGTTAGTAAACTTTCATTTGTAGCTGCGTTTGTTGTGCCTTGAGGTGAACTAGTAACGCAACTTGTTTGAAAAAAGGGACTATCTATGTTGCTAAAGTATCTTCCAGAATCGTTAGATTGAAACGACAAATTGTTAGAAGTCTCCTTTATAATAGTTTCGTCTATAGCGTCTGGGACATCTGAACAAACATTCTTATTTTCGAGTAAGTTGTCGTATTCTGATAGATCCTTGTATGGGTAATCGGGTGGATCGAACATCATTGTGGTTAAAAGTTAGCTGTAAAATAAAAACAATAATATTTGTTTAGTGTTCAAATATACCGCCGAACTTATCTACAAATTCGCGCATTTTTCGTTCGAATATTGGCCAAGCAATAGCCAACCAACATTTTTTCTCATCGGTTGGATTTGTTGTCAAAGTCATTTTCAGGTTAAACGTCACTGTCATTGCGATTACGGCTGTTTTGTTGTTGTGGGTTGTGTTGCTTTTTGTTACTTGTAAAATTGTGCATTTACAGTAAAATGAAGACGGATACTGCACCACCGGCTTCAGAAAAGCCTAAAATACCACTGCCAACACTTTCACAAATTAATGCTGATAGAATAACACAAGTAAGTTAGGTTATGTTATGAAGAATCATATCTTGTTATTTTAGTAGATTTTAACCAATTCTCACAAACTCCTTAAGCAATTGATGTTTAAATTTACTATTAATAATAGGACACGTCAGTTTTGGAGCTGCGCTAATAGTTTTAAGACTTATTATCTTACTAAAGTTGCGTAGAGTTGTGCAAACAAAATTTCATGTTTCTCGTGATAATTTAAGACCCATCAGTTTGCCTGTACATTCTATTAGTAAGTTTAACATTTTATGATAAGAAATTATTCATAGATACTGGTCTGCCTTTTAAAAGTGTATGAATTACACTCATGGTCAATCTCTTTAAATGACCTGACCTGTATCTTCATAACCTCATCTATTATGGCTATGTTTTATATTTAGTATAGCCTGCTAGATCTGTCCCATAATTTATTAGCCCACTAGTCATTTTTCATATTAAAATTACCTAACCATTTTAAAATCTATACAACACACCTTATTGAAGCACAAAATCCTGTTGGTTTCCTCCATTGCAGCTTGCAAATCAGTACTGGTCTCCACAAACTAAGGAAAATCACCTACCTTATGATGCTTCTATCGTGGAGTCAATATATCAAGCAGAAATACTGGGATCCAAGTAAGTTTTATTAATTTTCTCCAAACCAAGATCAATAATTGAAAATTAAACATGCATTTGCAAGAGGCATAGCCTCACTGAATCAAATAAATGAAGAATTCAGGGTCAGTGACCCAATAGATTAGTGCATTGACCTTTTATAATTCATAATTTAACTGAAAAAATATGCCAGTTATTTTTAAATTTATTTTTTTATAGAAATAAGCTTTGTTTGTACAGCAGGAATTCAGTTTCTCTACTTGTATACTAAATTAAAATACAAAATAAAATGAGAAATATGTTTTTTAATGTTGTGTTTTAATAAAAAATATTATACTAAAATTAACTACTCAGTTACTAAAATAAATTACATGAATTACTAATGAAAAATCAATGGTTTTCTCTATAAGAAGGGAGATGACTTTTCTATACTAATATTATAAAGAGGTAACGTTGGTAACATGTATGTATGTATGTATGTATGTATATTGGGGGTAATCTCTGAAACTACAGGACCGATTTCAAAAATTCACCATTAGAAAGCTACATTCACCCTGAGTAACATAGGCTACTTTTGATCCCAATATTCCCACGGGATCGGGACTTACGCGGGTGAAACCGCTGGAATCTGCTAGTAAATAAATAGACAGTTGTTAGACAAAATTACAATGTCTAACAGACTATAAGCCTGACTCACATCCTTTATCTAGCTAGTTAACCCATAATAAAAACAGACTTCCAAAAAAGAGAGGTTACAAAAAAAAAAGAGTTGAAATCATGAAATTTAGGATAACAATATTTGGTGAGACTTAAACAACATTTTAGTTAGTTAGTTTTCCGCACTTAGCCTCACAATTGGGCCATTGTACGTGATTTCTTAGAGGGCTTAAGACGCCACGGGAGCCTACCCCGCATTGGCGAATATCCCATGCCTTCGGACCGTGGTTTATCCTAGGACATGTCGGTTTCCTCACGATGTTTTCCTTTACCGTAAGAGCGATGTTAATAGCGCACTTAAATTTTTCTTAAAGAAAAGACATTGGTGCGCGGTCGGCCTGGATTCGAAACCACGACCTTCGGAATGAAAGTCGCAGTATCTACCACTAGACCAACACCGCTCTCAAAAAAAATAGACAACATAGTCATCTCTGTGATATATTTGACTGATAGTGAGATGAGACTACTGAAAATGTATGTTAATATTGATTATTTTTATTTCAGTTTTTCAGTACGACGTATCATGATGTTAGAATTCTCACAGTACTTAGAGAATTATCTTTGGCCATATTATGAGGCGGGTAAGGCGTCAAATGCGCATATGATGTCTATAATCGTGATGATCAATGAAAAGTTCAGAGAAAGAGTACCGGCGTGGCAGGTTTGTACTTAATTGTCCATAGCTTTATGAAACAACATAATTTAAAATAAATTGCAAGTACTGGAAGAGTTTGAGAATTATTCCATTGTAGGTGTTACAAGTGTATCTTAAAAAAAATATACTCATAACCAACCATCCTTCATCCTAAATGATCACTGATTTTATTATTGACGCCTGGCCGTTTACCAACCATCGCGCCAGGACAACTCCAGGTTCGCTAGTCTCCCCCCAGATAAGTTAAGCATCGATTACAACACCCACGTAAAGATATGGGGTAGCTACATGGCCTGTGGGCTTACACCAGTAGACCCCAATTCTGTGAAAATTTCTCACTTAGGCGCGACACTCACTCAAGTAACGAGAATTACATAACTACATAACTACATAACACATCAGCTCATGGTCCAAAGACCGATCGCAGATAGAAGATTATACCTATAAAAAAAAAAAAAAAAGTATCGAGAATTAGTTACCTCACCTTAGGCTAATCATATTAATTAATTATAATTTTAATGTTGAAAAATTTCCAGGCCTTCCTGAAGAAGCCAGACCACTTCCCCGCGTTCTTCGAACAAGTACTCCGTGTGAGCGTGGCGGACGAGCAAGGTTCGCGAAACATGCGTGAGCAGACCGGGCTGCTGCTGTTCCTGAACCATTGCTTCGGCAGCATGGAGGTGCAGCTCTGTCGGGACCAGGTCAAGCGGCTCGTCTCTCTCAGCATGTGGATCAGTTTGCAAGAAGGTAAGGTGGATAGGGTAGGGATATGTATGTATTTGCAAAAGAAAAATCAATATAAGTAACTAGTGATGCAACGGATAGTTGTTTGGCCGGATACCGGATACCGGATATTCGGCCTCATCACCGGCCGAATATCCGGTATCCGGCGGCCGAATATTCGGCCGGCCAAACGATACCTACATTTTAGTTTGGCGGCGGGCGCGTCGTGCAGGTTTCAACCTGTTACGTATTGTAGGTTCGCGCGGACCGTTTTCTAGGCAAGAAACGAGTTTTATTAGGTCAGTACGTACGAAACTATTTCGTATGCAGTACACGTGCACCCGCCTATATTGCTGAATAGATAAGTTTTTTTTTGTTTAAATCATCATCATCAAACAGAATCACTATTCGGTATCCGGCCGGATAGTGCACCACTATCCGGTATTCGGCCGGATAGTAAAATAATGGCCGGATACCGGATAGCAACCGGATATCCGTTGCATCTCTATAAGTAACCTATTAATATGTCGTAGGATAATTTGATAAACAGGATTATATTTACAAAGGAAAAATAAATATAAGTAACCTATTAATATGTCGTAGGATAATTTGATAAACAGGATTTTCTCGAAAATTCTAAGGTTTTCCCAAAAACCCGTATAAAGACGAAAATCGCTGTCACAGAAACGACATTGGGGTGATAGGTGCGAAAAGGTTAAATTAGGAGCAAGGGCAAGTCCGGCTATGGGATTCCCTGTCTGTTGTAAAAGGTGACCAAAAGTGTCCAAAAGGGGTGTCTTGGCTTCAACCGGGGCTTAGGCCCACCCACCAGCCTAAGACTGCTGGAACTAGCTGTGTCGTGACGACACGTTGTGTTGGTCACCTACCAACATAAACCTAAGACTAATGAATAATACTGTTTCCTTACAGGACGACGCACCCAAGAGTTCAAAACCGTACCAAAATGGAAGAAGTACTGGCGTGCCATACAAAAGAAGGATAAACCAGAGTTATTAGAGAAATTGACCTGGGAACGACGGTACTTACAGCGACTGATGATAAAGTTCATGAGGATCTTGGAAAGAATCCCTGAATCTGACGATGTTGACCCGTATACAGTTCGGTAAGTGATATTTATTTATTTACATATTTATTCAAATAAATCCAAGTCCTTGACACTTGGTAGCGAGCCCAAAATGCTGGCCACATTGCCACGCTGAATGGTAATGCTTATTCTTTGCGTCAAGTACAGTCCAGCATTCTGGTCTCGCGTTATCTCCACCAGGCGTTCAGACAAAAACCGATATATTGTCTGAGCCCCGGCCCCATGGTCCCTAAGGGATTAGCTCAGCTTAGAAAATTTGTGGTGTGGTAGCATAGTAGCATCGTAACACTTGGTAGCTTACCACGCACAGGGCTAAATGGCGCTGTGTGATCTTATTTATGTTATTCAGATTCACTTTCGATGTGTCCAATGTGTATGGTTTCCATTATTCCCGCAGTGTATACTGTATAGCCAGTGTAAAAACAGACTGGTTATAATTAAGGAACTACATTTTCCTCCACTACAGCGACTGGGAACTACAGCGCCATAAAATAGCATCAATTAAAAAGTTGCTTGCGCTGCATAAATCATCTAAAAAAAAAGATGCAAAGGCTAATTATTTTATTTTATATTCCCCTCCGCACAGATACTGTGAACGGTTCCTGGAGCTGATGATAGACCTGGAAGCTCTGCTGCCGACGCGGCGGTTCTTCAACACCGTGATGGACGACTGCCACCTCGTGGTCAGGTGTCAGCTGGCACCGCTCGCCAGCCGCCCTGAAGGACAGCTCTTTTCGCAGGTCAGTCTAGTATAGCTTATACCAGCTTACTAACTCCAAATTTGTAGCCATGAATTTGAACATGGCTTCTGATGGCCGTGCAGGTGACCTTACAACTCGTCCATTTGGCGACATACACTGATTTCATTAGTGACTAGCAGATTCCCGCGGGTTCACCCGCGTAAGTCCCGATCCCGTGGGAATATCGGGATCAAAACTATCCTATGTTACTCAGGGTGAATGTAGCTTTCTAATGGTGAAAGAATTTTTGAAATCGGTCCAGTAGTTTCGGAGATTACCCCCAATATACATACATACATACATGTAACCAACGTTACCTCTTTATAATATTATATAGTATTAGTATAGATCGACGATGCATTTATCATAGTACATAGTACAGAATGAAGTCATAAACTTTTGAAAGGTTTGTGTGTAAACCTAATGCATACCCAAATATACTTTGTGAGTAACTGAGACTTATTAGAGCTCTTTTTAGACAACCGACGAAAAAAAAAGGAAATGGTGTGTCATTATAAATTTGAGGTGTTTGTATGTGGCATTGTACCTCACGAAAGAAGGGAAAGTGGAAAGGGAAATGAATTTAACATTTTGGTTTCAGTTCTTTATTGATAAAAAATAAAAAAATATTAAAAATAATAGCTAAATCTTGTATATTCATACAATGGAAAGTTAAATCAAGTCGAAACTTATTAAAATAGATCAAAAAATATAATGAGTAGAATCCTTATGTCATGTTTAAATATAAATTGTTATGCAGTGCATAGTGCACTGAGGTCACTAACCGATAACATTTAACCAACAATACTGAATTGATAATTCACATAAAATAAAAAAAATGTTTGTTAAATCTTGCTTTCTCTTTAACCAGCCTATACCTACTTATTTTTGTGGACGGATATAATTCGAAGTGGTAATCACTGAGTTAGTGATGTCATGGCTTAATATAATTTAGTGCTAGCGGCACACCGCGGATGCACCCGCATTTATGGTTCTAAGAAGTCTCCACATTATGGAATTCATATTAATAATACTGTTAGATGGGTGGGACCCGCGGTTTCGCCCGCTTAAGTCACGATCCCGTGGGAATTTCGAGAAACCCTCTCTAATCGGATACCTACATTATGTAAAGAACACACTCTTTTAGCTCTTTACTATCAGCGGTTTAGGCTGTGTGTTGTTCAGGCAGTCGGTCAGGACAAAGCATTATATAGATACAGATTATAGATTATTTTAGGCATAATATTGATTTACAGATCTATAATTTTTTTATTACAATTATTCCTACTTGCTTTGCTCTCAATCCATTTTGTAAACATTTTCTTAAACCTATTAATACAGTAGAAATTCTCAAATTATCCCTTATTCCTATAAAATAATTAAGTATCTTTAGTGAGCTTCTATATTAAACCTAAATATTTTATGCATATAAAACATTCGATTAAATATTTATCTTTAATATTAACTTTAAAATAAAATAAAGTTTATTAGTTTCCTAACTTACCCTCTCATATTAAAGGCACATTTTAAGGCCTACATAAAAATAAGGCACGAATTTTCGTGTTTTCGTAAAATTGGGGAGCACACAATTATTTTGTCAATTATCTAGGTAATTGAAGCTTCATATTCATTTTAGAATAGCAGAGCACCTGCATTACATAAATATGTGCATAAATACGTGAACAAGTCAAGTGTATTACAGTGTGACACTCAATTAGTTACAAAATTCTACATGATTTGTCAAATTGTGCATAGAGATTCAATACTAAACCTAAACTTGATGGCATTTGATACTCAGCATCACCTTACATTCTAAAACTATCTCTAATTGTCTAGTCATTTTGTATAAAATAAACCTAAGCAGCTGCTATATAATTTCTAATTGAGAACATTCTAAATGGCATAAATCAAATTACTTTAACAGAGATTGATCGAATCATTTTCATGGAAAACTGTCTTTTGGTATAGTCCCTGTAGTGTTGCATACACTATAGTCTAGTGGTAATAATTCCCCCCATTCATATGTGTCATTTCATCACCCCACTCACCGGTGGGGACTGGTTCCGCGTAGCAGCAACTCTTGCGCAGTAAGAACGTTACGTGTGATTGTCGAAGTATACACACATAGAATATCAGTATAGCTTGGAAGAGATTTATGAATATGTGCGCGTATATCAGCCCGTCGAAGTTTAGCCATGACAGTAGTAGAAATAGCCAGGCTATCGTCATTATTAGGAATAGTTGAAGGAATAGAATGAAACTGTAAAAGAAACAAAAAAAAAACATTTTATATTACACTTAAAAAAAAAGTAGTAGGAATAATATTATTATGCTAGCTGAGTTCCGCAGTTTTACCCGCTTAAGTCCCGATCGCGTGGGAATTTACAAAAACCCTTTCTTATCGGATGCCTACATCATATGAAGAACACACTCTAAAATTCAGCTCTCACACAGCCTAAACCGGTGTTGTATCAGCGGTTTAGGCTGTGTGTTGACAGATCAATCAGTCAGTCAGTCAGTCAAAGCATTTTATAGATATAGATTGTACAGTATTTAATTTTACTTACCATCCTTTAAGTTTGTGATGGATTCTTCCATAAATATTAATCCGCTTTATTATTTTTAAAGTGGTAACATAGAAGAATACATTGAAAATAACTGTAAAAGCGACAGGTGTGAAGAAAATTGCGATTCCGAGAAGTCCTGAAACATTTAATTAGCATTTTAATTTCTTTTAAGTGCAAACTTGTATAATCATTAAAATGTAATTGATAAATAGTTACCAATAGTCTCTTGTTCAGTATCATCAAGTAGTATGGAAGAGGAAAATTGATTTTTCATTTTTCTGTTAGGATTTGTGCCAGTGTCAAGCAAGAAATGGGCACAGATAGCCATAGCTGTCATGAGTGTAACGCACGTCCAAACCACACTTGAGTAGTAACAATATTTCCTTACGTCTGTTACTCGCAGGAACACATTTCGAGATCTGAAAATTATTAGTAGGTACAAACTTATGTATGACTTTATAGTGGTTTAATATTTCTTATGTTTTTATTGCTCAAGGCATTTTACTAGAAATATGTAACAAGGAGAAATACATCATCTAAAAGCCGCGCTACCACTGCGCCACCCGTGTGGCGCAGTGGAAGCGCTCTCGCCCTGTAATCGAGGGGAACAGGTTCGAGTCAGAGTTCGAGGATTTTTGATGATGTATTTCTCCTTGTAAAATATTTCTTTATAGTGGTTTGTTAAACTAATACATACTTGAATGTTTTCCAAATGTAAAATCCAAAACTGTTCAGCCAGAAAAAGGCACTTAAAAGGCTTATGTATAAAACTATATCTAAAAGAAAAAAAAAATAAACGAGATTATAAAACTTCATTAGGCATAAGATTTCATGTATTTTTTTTGAAAAGTAATATTACCTGTTATCATAAAACTTATATGATTACTGAATTCAGTAAAAATCCTCACTAAATCAGCTGCTTGGCTCACAATCAAACAAACCATGATAGTTGTTATAATATTGCCAGCTAAATCCCTCAAGGTTGGAAGTACAAAGTATATTATGGCCACTATTAAAAACAATATCATTGAAATAGCATGGAACATTGGATTGAGTACTTTCTTCATTAGAAAGCTGGTATCTTTCCAATTGATCTTGACTTCCGGCACACACACTAATGCATAGAGACCTGTTACATTAGTGTTTGTAATTAGCATCTGTAAACAAGATTAATGTTTATTACAAGTAGCTCATTGAAACTACAAAATAAACATCTTATCAGGGGACTTGGGCTACAATTTAATTGTCACATGTAACCTCAGCTATGTTTGATTTTTTCCAAGACGGTAAAATAAACAAGTATTATTGTTGATAATGTTGCAAAATTTTGCTTACACTTTAGCAAACTCTTGCAAAAGTAACAAACACTTAGTCAACCATTTTCAAAACAAATTGAATATAGCTTAAGACAATTTAAGCATGGGGTTTCATTTGGCTGATCAGCAGATTTATAGATACTTTCCTTTGTCATTCAAAGTTGAAGGTTGTGTTATTGTGTTAAAATTTAATGAATCAACTAATGCATTGTGTACTATATTTGTATTTATGTGTAAGGGCTTCTTAAGAAATGTTACCTTATCCAGACAGTATTTGTCTTGGTCATGTATGTAAGATGATGGTTCTTTTAAGACCGGAATGGAAATTGTCTCGTGTAGAGTGAATGTGTTTCTTTCATGGATTGGTTCTTCTTTGATACTGTCGGAACTGTGTTCATGGTGGATCAGGTGACGCATTCTGCCATCTGTTAAGAGGTTTAATCTGGAAGTGTTTAATTTTCTAATTTAGTCACTGTTCTAAGTTAATCTTCTTTATGACAACAGCATCAAACTGTCCACATAACACAGTCTTGTCCCAAAACTCGGCAACAACAACTGCATTGTCTGTGGCTCTGTCGAGGTCAGCTGCAGAGCAGCTAACAGGACACAGTGGGTAAGCCACTGTGTTTTGTTCGCACTGGAAAACCCCCAATTTGCCAAGTTTTACTTGCATTGGCCAACCTGAGTTCACAGGTTCACGATTAAGAGTTCTAAGTTAAAACTGAGTAGTTTACTTGACTTTTTGTAAATGGACTACTTACTCGTCTTCAGATTTCTTCAAGTCGAATATAGGTCTCCGTTGTGTAGTTTCACAGTCAGGTAAACCATGAACAAATCTAAAATATTTCACAGTGGTATTTTTTCCATCTTCAGTTGTGAACTGGGGTACCCATACAGCTACAATAGACAAAAATAGGAAGAATATGAAACTTATTTAAGTAGTTTCTAGCTACTAAGGAAGTGCTAACATAAACAGTAGATATATATCTAGATATGTACAAATATTAGTATGCAAGTCTGGTAATATAAGTAGATGTAGTCAGTAGGCATCAGGTTTCAAAGACATGAAAACCGAGGTTGCGTACTGTACTGAGACGAGTTTGATTTATTTATCCTCTGCCGGGCACTTACATTGATTGTATTGTTCAGCTAATCTACAAACCGAGTCAACCATGAGCTCGTTTGATTCACAGCACTTGTTTATTTTCACTGAGTTTTGTTGTTCCGATATTTCATTCAAATCAGTTTCTCCAAGTTCTGCCAGTGTATTATGCAGAGTCAACAGTAAATATAAAATACCAAAAGCTGTATTCATCGTGCTTTGTTCAAGATAACAAGATGTGAAAGAAATGTACAATGCTTGTATGATAAAATAAAAGAATCATATAAATTAGACTTTCGCAAGTTGATATATGCAAAAACACATGATTAAAACATTAGATCTAAGGATTTCGTTGGAAAAAGTATTTAAAAATCGTAAATCTAAACAGTGAAACTGCCGCACACAATTTCTCCGTCGTCCGGTCGTTTTGTAAATGCCATGTGACAGTGACGTTTGTTCCGAACCGAATGCAATGGCGTTTGACAGTATTATAGCTGCGGTGGATACATGCCACGTTTAGGGTAAGGACATTCAGTTTGTTTGATGTTGGGCTATGGCCACTCAAATGGGGTGCCATGCGCAAAGCTGTTTGCAGAGGCGCTGGCATCGGATGATCTTTTTTTTTTCGATGATGGTCCTCCACCAATGGAAACGCCGAGTTTTTTTTTTTATTCTTTCGGTCTCAGACCGATATGGCCAATTTGGCGCCGAGAGTTGTAAAAAACACATGTTTGACAGTTCTTATTTCAAACCTAAGATTAATCGACTCGCGCCCTCTGCCGGGATAAAAAGTTAGTGTTCCTCCTAATTGGCTACCCGCCTTAACTACCCGCTCTCACAGAAGCAAAGAAGAAATGAATCAACAATATGCAGAGGCGCAATAACTCGGTAAACAATGCTTTAATTACGTAATTTACACTCTCTACGAACGTAAAAACTTGTGTTCTGCATAATATATGACTTAGGGGTAAAATGGTATTGAGATACGTTTTTCGCATCTTTTGTAACTCAAAAACGTTTGTAATTTTTTAACTAAAGAAAAACTAGAAATATTTTATTTTTAGGTACCTACTTCAATTAGATTTATGTTAAAAAAATGTTAGGTAAATATTTCTAGTAGAATGCCTACAGCAATAAAAAAATAGAAATATAAAAGAATTTTTAGGTTGCAGCTTTTTAAATTAAAAGTAAAGGTTGATTGTTTCTTTCTGGGTAAAATGATAAACTTAGTTTGAAATGATAATAATTTATTATGTAGATAATCATAAAAAGGCAGGAAAGACATGCAAATAAAATTTAAAAAAATACATACATCAATCATACGTACCTACTTATATTCAGGAACATCATTAGATTTACTTTCAGTAAATTCTAATATAATAAATTTAAAATTAACCTACGTGCTTAAATCCAATCACACCGGCGGCGGCAGCGGACCTTGTTATAGCTACCAAATAATTTGATCCATAGAACTTGACTGGTCACTATTATAGACTAGAAGGAGAAAAGTCTCCTGAAAGTGATCGATTCCAAACTCGTCGCTGACGGACGAACCAGTTCCAAAGTAAAACTGTTGGGAAAATTACTCAACGCCTTTAAAAAAGATGAACCAAAATACGAACATCGTTGTAGAATACCCATTATCTAGGTAATCTAGGATTAGTTAGACCATTAAATATTATTTAGGTACTTCACTCATATACATGTGTAAAGACATTAAAGTTGACACAAATTTGTAAGCTTTTAAAACAAAATGTATTAAGTAGGATTGCCACAACGCCATCTAGCACCATTCTTAGCGACTCGGCTTATACTATGGGTACTAGACAACTAATATACCTACCTACCTACTACATATTATACTTTTTATTATGCGCCACAGAGACCGGTTCTATACTTATGTTATTTATGAGAGACTGAAAACATATTTGACTAAATAAGGTTTGATAAACGTTTAATAAAGGGTAAGTAGCTATTTGGTGAAACCTAGTCGTAGCCGCTTTGGGGACATTCTCAGTTATTCACATAATTATGGCACCATTACGAGAATATTTTATTTAAAAGTTAATTAATTTTGTTAAAAAAAAACAAAATAATCAGTCTGGCAACAAAAGTGGATGTTCAGTATTTCACCATATGATTTTAATATTGTCGATAGAAGCAGCACTTTGAAATTCCTTCAATTCAACAGAACGTTGTCCTGACAACCCATACCAAAAATAACAAATTTAGAAATCTACTGTATGTATTCACTTTTGTTACCGACTGTACCTACATTGATAATATTTTATTTTTATCTCTTATCGACTACCTACTTAACTACAAACTTAAAACTGAGTGACAATAATTAGTTATCGACATTGAGTCGCTCTTTAAAGTATAAATAATTAGTATACCAGATAACATACTCTTTGAACCCTGACTTGCATTGCGATAACACTAAAGTTTAATGGTAACATGCCTACTCTATCCTACTTATATTATACCTTGCTATTATAAAATGTGTTTTAAGGCCAGACCTGGTTTAGACCATGAATTAGCCATAGTAAATCATGGTTTAAACCATGTCTGGCACTTAAAACTCGTTTCATAATAGCAAGGATAAAGTTGAAAGTTTGCTATTTAACCGCTGAACCGATTGCGATGAAATTAGGTATACGGATAGCTTTAGTTCTGGAGGAGGGGAGACTTGTGTACCTATAACATAACAATTACAGACTATCCACGTGGCCTAAGCTAAGTGTGTCTCGCACTTGCACTACGGCCACTGTGCCCGTAGTGTGAGTTGACACTATCACGTGGTTTCGTGAAGATTCACAATACGCCTACTAGGGGCCGAGACCGGTAGACAATTAGATTTTCTATTATCAAAATCTTACAGCATTGACATAAAATTACACGATACAAGGTGCTTTATGTCAAATACATACAAAACAATTTAAAGATCATTGAGGTATTATGTACAAGTAGGTACATGTAAATAACCTAATGAGAGGTGATTTCTATAAGTCATCGCATCTACTTATATGTAAACGAAAGAATAATTTTAATTAATTAAATAACGCCTTAAGCGTTTGGAAATATAAGAGGAGAGCCTTGTCTACCGGCCAAAGACCCTTACAGCTTTCCAAACATATTTGGCGTTTACGCAAACGTGACAGTAACGTTTGTCATACAAAAAACCCTTGCACTAGGTATACTGTTCAGTTAGTTGAGCCTGACCTCCGCCGTGTCGTCCCCCAATATTTCTTGCTCGTCTAAATCATCGTCTGGACTGAGTTTCTCGGCCAAGGGAGCAGTGAGGGACAGACAGCAGTTCTCCTGCGCTAAGCCTTGGACAGCCCGTTTCCTCAACACGACTAGCAGGATAAATATCACTACTCCTTGTAGGCAGTTGAACGTGTCCATTATTTTCCTGGAAAAACGTTAGAAGGTATTATAGTTTTGCATCAAGTTGTTGTACGGGAGCGCTACACTGAAGTATTTTTATTATTTTATTCTGTTTTTAGTATTTTTGTTGTTATAGCGGCAACAGAAATAAGAACATCATCTCTGAAATTTTAAACAGTCTAGCTATCACGGTTAATGAGATCCAGACAGGTGACAGACAGACATACGGACAGTGGAGTCTTTGGGTTAAAGATTTTAAAAATCAATTTGCTAGGTCCACCCATTTCTGAGAAAATCGGTGGTTTATACACGGACAGACAGACAGAGTGATCTAATGAATGTTTCCTTTTACCTTTTGAGGTACGGAACCCTAATTAAGTTTATCACCCTGAGCTTGTTTTTTTATGGCTGTCAAATGTTTTTTTTTTTCACTGTAGTTGATAAACCATACGGAGCACGACCTTAGATTTAAGCTCTAAACAGTAAAAATCACAAGTCCAGTTTCGTCTTGTATATCTGTCTGTCCGTGTCTGCGGCTTAGATCAGAGACGCTTAGTACAATAGGAGTTTTGAACCCATATTCCATCTTAGTATAATTCTTCTTAGAAACTTTAAAATTGTTTAGACTTACCAAATAACATGATATTGTCCGTGCGCGAAGCTAGCAATTTCGAAAATCCAGGATATGCCCATTACAAGGAAAAGTTTAAATGATAATAGGAATCTGAAATTAGAAATAAATAATAGTTAAGACAACTTTTAATATATTATACTAACTGCGATCGCAGATCCAGTCTAAATAGCGGGATAAACATAGTCTATGTGTTAATTCAGAACTCTAACTGTCTAAATTCCAAGTTACATCGAAATCGGTTTAGTAGTTTTTGCGTGAAAGAGTAACACACATATTTACAACAAAGAACACCTCTATAATATTAGTAGCATAGGAAGTAGGATAGTACAACGTACGTACTTCGCTTTCACCCGTGGAAAGCATGCAATATCTATCTAAAACGTAAACAACACGCAGCGCCATCTAGTCCCCTGGTAAGCCACTAAGCTTGTGTTACGGTGACTAGACAACGGATATAATACTTACATTTATTTTAATGTGAATAGAGAGACAGAGACACCCCAGACCCAAAACAAATATTTATTTTTAAACATAAATGCACCCGGCGGGAATCGAACCCGCAACCTTCTGCATTGCGGTCGGACATTCGCACGACGCGCCACAGAGACCGTCATTCATAATATAAATAAAGTCATCAAGAATTTTGATATTATACTTGATTAATTTTTCCAAACCGGCATAATAATGACAATTTGATGTTTGAAATCGATAATCTTGAATGTTATAGAAACATGCTCACTTGTGTTTGAGATTGTTCAATGAGTTGACTTCATAGTTGATGGTCTGCCGCCACAAGTAAAGAGAAGACAACAGGAATAGTACCACGTTCGATGCCACTAATACTGCTATGGGACCGTAGAAGAATATCCAAGTTTCTGTCCTTCCTGAATAAAAAATAACTTCATTTGTTGGGTTTCGTAGTTAACTAGAAACCCTTATAGTTTCCGTTTTCCGTCTGTCTGTCTGTCTGCGGCTTTTTAATTGTAGACTACGCTTTGACAATTTTTCTTGAGAAAAAAAAAGACAAATATACAACGTACCAGAACGTCAGATCGTAGTTTCCAACTAAAATACAAGTAAAGCCATATTTTACAATATATAATTTATGTAAAAACTGAAAAAATGTTCCGTCTGTCCGTCAAACGACGAGAAAAAGATGAGGAAGATTTTTTTGGATCGACAAAACGTGTCTCATGTTCGTATGCTGAATTTTAAATGTATGCTTCCTAATCAATTTTATAAATGACTGGCAGGGTCCCGCGGTTTCGCCCGCGTAAGTTAAGATCCCGCAGGATTATCCAAAAATCCAAAAAACACACCACAAAGAACATACTCTCCAAATTCCATGTCTCTAGGACCAACGGTTTTGACGCTGCGTTGATATATAGATCAGTCAGGACATTGTTTTTTTTTATATATAGATAGTGAATATAGTATCATCCGTTATGTAGTGTAGGAGGAGTTAGCTGATAAAGACACCGACAGACGCGGAAAGCTACTTTGTTTCAAACTACCTATATTAACAACAGATAAATAACTAACCATTGAACCAACAAGTGCTGTTACCAATGCCTGGCTTATAGTGGTCTCCTTCGGCGAAATTGGCAATAAGAGTTACCATCAGGAAGAATATTGGGCCTCCCCATCCGTAGCAGCAGTATAAGAAATACTGTTTCCTTTCTGTCTTTTTAATGTAGGTTGGGTCTCTGTAAGAGATAATAGTAGACATGTTTTGAGGCTTAAAGTCTTTGTCTTTGTATCGGTATCTTTGTTAAAATTATCTTTGTTTTCTTAGTCTCCCCAATTCACGTATTAAAAATGTCTCTAATTTCATTTTAACGTCATTTAGTTAGATTATCTATTATGCAGAATTCCGTTTTCTATACAGTTTTTGAGTCAAAAAAGTTTCGATTGCAGTTCAGTTGCAAGTAACAGTACCTATAATTTTGAATGTAGGTATTGTTTGCAATAAAATTGTCATGAAATTGAAATAAAATTTTGGTTAATTTTAACACTGGAATCAGGTCCTCGTTTGCATCAAATTTGACATAATGAATGTCGCTAATCATCAATTAACAGCCACTGAAGCAGTTTAGAAATTACTGTTACTACAGTTTTGATTCATAATAGATGACAGAGTCCAATGTTGCTTATCCTTTTTGGAGGACCACCAAATTCTTCCTAATAGATACCAAAAAATATATTCTAACAACTTAAGTGATATTAAATCCGTCCCCACATAGCATTTCGCAGATATGCCGGCGACTTGTTTCTTGTTCTTTTTACGTGACCGACCAACAGGTTTGCTAAAAATACTCACTTTACTGTACGATACATGTTTATGCATATTACATTCATCCAGAAAAACGTCGCCATCATCCATGCGTATACTAAGAATCCTTGAAACAGAAAAATAACCTTTATTAGTTAACTGCTCATTTCTGCTTACTGTTATTGTCAGTACATCAGAATTATAAAAAAGTAGAAGAAAAATAATAAGTAAAAAGTAAATTAGGAAATGTCCTCGAGTGGCGACCACGTTGCAATGCGAAACGGAGTGTTCGAAGACCATCTACTCGGTGGACCGACGACATTGTAGCGGTCGCGAGGAGTCGTTGGATGGAGGTAGCTCGCGATCGCTATTTGTGGCGTCGTATGGGGGAGGTCTATGTTCAGCAGTGGACGGATAAAGACTGAGATGATGATGATAATTATGAAATACCTGTGATTGTGCATATTTCTCCCTTAAAACCCGGACTCAGTTGCAGTACGCCGAGCGATAAAAATCCTAAAGCCATACTGATACACATACACATGTAGCACAGGCCTTGAAGGTCTCTGGAATTAGAAAGTTTTTTTTTAATGTTAGGTATCATTCGTCTATGATATTAGCCAACGCGTTTGCACAAACTAAAAGTTAAATGGACCTAATCGGGTTCACACATCCTTTGTATTTATAACTTACCTTAATTGAGGAAGATACGTGTAAACTGCCAAAGTAGCGACGAGGAAAAATACAGATATCAGTGTGAGGATCCCACTGGTTTCAACGTCCGATGATACTGATATTCTTTCGAAGCACACCAAGGCTATGGGGATCGTTCCTAGCGCTTGAATGCTTTCGTTCCTGTACATACTGCCGATACAATATCTGTCAAATAAAATTGTTGAAATTAGTTAGGATTAGAAAGATAGATAGATAGATAGAACGCTTTATTAAGCTTAAAGCAACAATAAAAATGAACAAAAATAGAGAAACTTAAATCGAAAGTGACACAATAGGCGGCCTTACCGCTGAAAGCGGCCTCCTCCAGGCAACTTTAGGATGGAGAGAAACATACGAAAACTTAACGGTTAGGTGCTTTTATATGAATATATTTATATTATTTAACATAATTAATAGAACACAAAACTACATTTATAGGTTACTAGCTGCGCCGTGAAAAGCTGCGCGGTTTCACCCGCGTAAGCCCCGATCCCGCGGGAACATCGGGATAAAAAGTAGCCTATATGTTATCCCAGATCTCCAGCTATCTACATACCGAGTTTCATGGTAATCGGTTCAGCGGTTTGCACGTGATTGAGTAACACACACACATACATACATACTCACATACTTTCAGATTTATAATATTAGTAGGATTAAGTTATCTAATGAAAATAGTAAAGGTATTATCTTTTACTTACTGTGTGACATCTTCAACGAAAGTAAAGTCGGGGGAGTCTTGCGTAGACACTTTATCACCTCTCACTATGATGTCTCTCAAAAGCATGCGTCCGCTGGTACAGTTCATGGCGACGAGTCGGTCGTTCCCGCACTTTCGTCTCTCGTTAATGATCTCGTCATTTAAGCAGCATTTCTGTTTCTCCGAGTCCATCGACAGAACCGTGCTTCCTCCGATTAGCAATAAAAATATTAGTTCCTGGAATAGGAAATCGTATTTTTGTAATTTAATCAGGTGACTGAGCAGTTCCTTTATGCATCATTGGTGGAATAGATAAAACACGATTTCTAATAGTATCGCATTACGCTCATCATTTCTTGTAGTTTGAATACTTTATGGAGGTAAAATATTATCAAACAGTGGTAAAACAATTTAGAATATTTTAAGCTATATCTATGAACTGCTTTGTCTTCACTGAACTCTATCTATACAAGTACGATGGAATTGCTTTACCATACAAAATGACATAAGATATTTGTGCTGATTTGACTTGCGCCATGTTGCGCTGTTGTCCCGCGTTTTTTTTTGAAAGTGATGATCATGGTACTAATAGATCCGTGGACGGTCACCATCAGTTTCAATATAAAACAGCGCAACATGGCGCAAATCAAATAGGCACAAAATTCAGTGCGCGATGTCCTGTCCATATTATGGAGGTCAGTGTTTGTCTTGCGAGTGACTGATGGCTTAACGCACATAAATGCCCTAAACCGCTAATAGTAGACAGCTGAAATTTGGAGAGCGTCTTCTTTATATGATACTAGCTGCGCCCCGCGGTTTCACCCGCGTAAGTCCCGATCCCGCGGGAATTACGTAAAGTAGCCTATGTGTTATTCTAGGTGTCCAGCTATCTATATTCCAAGTTTCATCGCAATCGGTTCAGTAGTTTTTGCGTGAAAGAGTAACAAACATCCATACAAACTTTCACATTTATAATATTAGTAGGATGAGCATCTATCGGATGCCCACAGAGAGGATATTTCAAAATTCCTACGCGATCGGAACTTATGCGAGGCACCGAGGGACCCATCAGCTAGTCTTACTAATATTATAAAGAGGAAAGAATTGTATTTTTAAGTGTGTGTGTTTGTGTCGTATGTTTGTAATAAATAAACTCAAAAACAACTGGGCCGATTTCAAAAATTCATTCACCGAAAGAAAGCTACATTATCGAGGAGTAGTAACGTGGGCTACTTCTGATCCCGGTATTCCCACGGGATTGCGACTTACGCGGGGGACCGCGAGACCCACATCAGCTAGTGATTTATAAATAGCGACTCCCAAGGAATTGGTCATCAGGAGTGGGTATAATAATTCCATTAGTGAACTAGGTCGGTCACCAATAAATCGACTGATGATCTGTACAGGGGTTAATGTGTTTAAAATGCTCCATAACCAAGGTCAATACGAAAATTACTTCTCAATCGAAGAAACAAACAACACCTAATGTATCTACCTACATATTATCTTTCTGACCTTTTCACAGCTGCGTATCAGACTACGTGAATCTTCTATTCTTCATATATCTATAGGTAGGCACGGAATAATAAAGATTTAAAAAATCAAGTAAAGTGGCTTAAAACGTTAAAACTATTAATATTTTTTTACAAAATTGGCCTATTTCTATTCAATGGATAGGTTTTTAAATTGAATAAAATAGCAATTACAACGAATTAACATAAAATATGAACGATCTTATACGTAGATTAGATTTGCTAATGATCATTTAGGTTCGTCCGGCCACACACGTTTTTGCCTATGGGCTTAATATTATAATCAGGTAAATATTAAGTTGGGTATATTTTTCTTTGTAAACCAATTTATATAGTGTGTACAATAAAGCATTTCTTCATTCATTATTATAAGCTTTGGTAATATTAAAACGTTCGTAATCTACTTGACAAACTAAATGACTCAAGAGGTAGCCAGAGAGGGTGCACTGTCACCAGAAGAACACAGAACTATTATAAGAGGTCGTAAAAAAAGACGTAGACCAGAAAAGAGGTGAAGAAAAGAGGTTATCTTATACCTACGGCTGAGTTATAAATTGACTCCCATAGTTGGCAAAATACCCCACCGATTAAAAATCCCCCACGACAAAAAATTCGATTGCCTCGGAGTACCTATTTCTCAAGTTTCGTGAAGATCAGTTGAGAAATACGACCTGTAGAGGAGAACCAACATACTGACAGACGAAAGAAAAATTTGCCAGATTTGAAGCAGAGACGCTTGGCTCGCTCGGTCAATAAATGTGAAATTTTGTGTGTAAATAAGAAAATGAGTATGTCTGTTGCTGCTATGTAACTCGATAGGTGAAGACCTAGAATATCAATAAGTATCTTTTGATCACGATTTTCCCGCGGGTTCGGGATTCACGCGAGTGAAACCGCGGAGATCTGCTAGTAAGAATTCAAAATGGCAAATGTACCAAGTTTAGTGATTATCAATCACCAGTTACATGGGCGTTCACGTATCGAATAGTTTAACGAGTAATAACTGATTAGTCAATCTCATAACGTAAAACGTAAATACATATCATTAAGTATACGTATTTAATATGTGTTTGACGAACAAACATGTTGTGGACAATTTTCTTAGAATCTTTTTACGAGCACTGTTATAGGGGAATTTCCTCGACGATATTATCGAAATAATTGAGGCTTTTCCTATATTAATTAGACATTAGACAAATGATCACTCATTTATTATTATCTATTCTTTTTAGCTTGGCACTTTTAGCCGCAATGGACTTGGTCAATAGACATTTTACTTTATATATATTGGGTTTACTTTTAATGATCATTTTAATCACAAATTATATCACTTATTATTATAGATTCTTCTTCTGTTTTCGCGATGTTGTATTGAATAAGACTTCTTCTTGAAGAAGAGACCTGGAAAGGTCTCGAAACGTTGAGCGTTGTAACAATGCGAAAAGTAATAAAAACCACGCGATTCAAACCGAAAAAGTCTTTAATTTCACTTATTATTGTTATTATTCTCTAGGTTTCGTTGGAAACGGAAAAGACTATGTATGTATTCTGATTACTTCTAAACTACGCAATGAAATGATTTCCTTTTAAATATTTTCTTCTGAAATGTCTCTGAAGGAAAGGTTTTCTCTTATCTGTCCAGAGGGGTTGAGAGGGTAGTTTGGCAAGTTTTGCAAGCGTTTTTCTGCGAACAACGACGTAGCACCACCTACGTAGCAGACCGGTTCGGGCCAGCTGCACAATTAATTGTAAACTTATTTTTTCAGTAGTAGTAGGTATTATTTTCTTTAATTCGATGTTATTATGATATTCGAATTTCGATAAAGTAGTGTATGTAACCATTGATATTGGCGTTGGCACACTCCTGCGATTTTATTATATGTTTATACCTACTTTACCTACTAGCAGTGCCCGCGATTTCGGCCGCCTATTAAAGCCTTTCTCAATAAATGGACTATCCAACACTGAAAGAATTTTTCAAATCGGACCAGCGCGAGCGGTTCCTGAGATAAGCGCGTTCTAACAAACAAACAAACTCTTTAGCTTTATAATATTAGTATAGATTCACCGTCGTGTTTTAATGCCTAGGTATTATTATGAAACAGTCGCAAAATTACTATTATTTATTTGTTATCAGTAAACTGCCGGTCAAAAGAAGACCACATACGTAGAAAGACGTCTATCGTCACACAATCTATACACATTTTTATTTCGAAGATAATTCAAACACCTAATTGCCTGTAATTACATAAAGTTTTACAAATGATTGTTTATCAGTACGTGTGAGGTCAGTCGTTGTCTCTCTCATCCGAGCGATGTTCCCGGTTGCATCCCTCTCGGGAGCCCGGGGTCCGCTAAACCCCAAATATTTGGGGTTGGCGCTGTAGGTAAGTCATCATTGACCATACCTTGCTGATAAATTTGGCTATTTTTTACGGCCGGCCGCCTGCCTGACACCAACCCTTCTAGAGACCAAGGCTAGTCCTCCTAAATCCCTTAGTAGCCATTAACGACACCCACGGGAAGAGACTAACCCTATTCTATGCCAGGGCTACACGCCAAAAGAAGACCACTTACGTAGAAAGACATCTATTGTCCCACAATCTATACACATTTTTATTTCGAAGATAATTCAAACACCTAATTGCCTGTAATTACTAATTATTACATAAAATTTAACAAATGATTGTTTGTCAGTACGTGTGAGGTCAGTCGTTGTAGTCATGCGTTATCTACACCGTCAACCGGAACGACCAGACACGCATTTATTTATATTTCACTGATTATAATGATCAATTCTGTTTGTATTTTTATTTATATAAAACTAGCTGGGCCCCGCGGTTTCACCCGCGTTAGTCCCGATCCGGTGGAAATATTGGGATCAAAAGCCTATAGCCTTCCTCAATAAATAGGCTATCCAACACTGATAGAATTTTTCAAATCCGACCAGCGTTTCCTGAGATTAGCGCGTTCAAACAAACAAACAAACAAACTCTTCCCCTTTATAATAATAGAAGAAAGAGATAGATAAGATTGTTTCTAATTATAAGATGTGCTTAGGAATTACCCCTTTACTCTTAAATAAGTTTATGTAACATGGTCACTGTCTGTTAAGTTTGAAACTTCATGTCACAGTAAAAGACAAATGTTACATAAAGTTAGTCATCGTTTATAAGTAAGTGGGCTTTACTTCTATTCCCCTAACTTATAAACAGCATAACTTGTAAGTTTTAAAGGTAACAGATAATGACAAACGTTAATAAGTAAGAGCCATAACTAAGTCATCGTTTATAAGTAAGGGGGTAAATCTTTAAAATGCTTTGCCCCGAATGAGTGACTGACTGATCAACGCACAGCCTAAGCCGCTGTTAGTAGAAAATGTGTGTTCTTTATAATATGATGTAGGCATCCGATAAGAAAGGGTTTTTAGTTCCCACAGAATCAGGACTTTATGGTGATAACGCGGGACACAGCTAGTCGAATATAAAATATCTTATCTGTGGTAAAATTTCTTTGAGTGCCTTTTTAGGGTTTTTAACACTACTGTAATGTGGGCTTTTGGGCAAAGGACCTATTAAGTCTCTGGCAAAGTCGCCAGTCGGCCATCTTGATTTTTTTGTGATCTCTTGTCGCACGATAAAACCTATATATTTGGATAGAGGCGATCTAAACAAACAGAACATATTCTATCACATGATGTCCTAAAGTGGCACATTTCGGAGATATTGAAAGTTATCTAAAACGAAATCTTAGCCCTTGAATAACTTTGTTCCGTGACGATTTAGAGGCATGGTCTGAAGGCAAACATTGTACTGTTTAACGCCTTCTTACGATTGGTATACGAGTCTATTCGCCACATGACTTTTTACATAAATTTCGAAACTTTTCCTTTCAGAACTTCTTTGGCCCATATCTCCGAAACGTGCCATTTTAGGACATCATGTGATGAAATATTTTGTTTAGATCTCCTCTATCCAAATATACAGGTTTCATCGTGCGACAAGAGATCGAAAAAAAATCAAGATGGCGAATCGTGACTATGCCAAACCTCCATACGTGGATTTAAGATGTCCTTTGTTCTTTCATTCCATGTCCAAGATACATTTTTTAGTAGTAAAATCCGACAATGCTACGAGATGTTTGTCTTCGTTTTTTGCGCAACTTACTTTATTTTTTTGTGGTTATGTTCGAAACCCTTCGCTTCGTACGCGAGTACCTACGAATCGCACTTGGCGGGTTTTGATATTTAAGTTGTCTTGCCATCTTATCTTTCTATCTTATAAGATAACTAGCTGACCCGGCAAACGTTGTTTTGCCTTATAAAATAGAGATAATTAAATTTTTCCTGAATTTTCTTTGCTATAAACCTCACGGAGCCCGAGACCTTTCCAACGAATGCAAAACCGTGGAAATCGGTTCGTGCGTTCTGGAGTTATAGCGTCAGGAAGGAAAACCAGACTTATTTTTATATAGTAGATAACCTGATCTTATCTTAGTTTAATATTGATGCTATAGCATCAATATTAAACTAATAAACAAAAATAAAAGTGACATTTACTTACAAAAAAAGTATAATATGTAGTATATCCGTTGTGTAGTACCCATAATACAAGCCTAATGCTTAGTTTGGGGTTGTGTGTTACGTTGTGTAATATTTTATTAATTTTTCGGTTTCAATCGCGTTGGTTTTATTATTTTTACCAATTTTAAACGCCTGGCGTTGATAAATTGCTTAAAATAATAAAAGCAATTTTAAATTAAAAAAATAACGAGTTTTTAATATTGATGCTAAGTATAAGATACAAGGATAAGATGACAAGACAACCTAAATAACAAAACCGACCAAGTGCGAGTCGGAAAAGCGTACGAAGAGTTCCGACTATTATCACAAATAATCAAGTTTGTTGTATGTGTGATGGATGATGTTTTTCTGTAGCCGCTATAACAACAAATACTGAAAACAAAATAATACAAGTGTTTAAGGTATCCAAGTATCCCATACAACAAACGTGATTTGGACATAAAAAAGGCAACGATACCGCGATGTATTTTTAGCACTAGCGCCATCTTGTGATAGAGTGATAAAGTGGCACCAGTAGTAAAATAAATGTAAGGTTCGCTTTGCGTTCACGGATTGGTTATATGTTCATTTTAGGGGTCCGTACTAGGGCATGCAATATCGGAAGGTTTTCAATCTCGGGACGATATCGATATTAAAAGCTCAATCCCGGGATCCCGGGATTGATACTGAGATTTTAGATATCCCTAAAAAGGCGAATTTAATACAATAAAAATGTGTTAAATCTAAAATATTTAATATATTTAAGACTCTAGTGGTTTCATTACGTAAATAAATTACCCCGAGGGCCGTCTACCCCATCATTTTGGAAATATGGCGGACAAATAGCCTAAACCCGAAAGAGTCTAAACTTACGCGTCAAATAATAGGCGCACCACTAAAATGATGTTAGCAGAAAAAAATTGCATGCGAGCTTGCATAAAAAATAATTGTCTTAAAAATTGCAATGAATCAGGATACTTTTATTGTTATAAACATTTTACCAATTCCCTACGCTTCTAAATCTTTACAGATCTCTTCCTCAGGGGTAGACCAATTTGGGTTTAATTTTAATAGTCCTATTCAATCATTCCATGAGGAAAAATATAGCTAAAAACCTTAATTTATACCCAAATAGTAAATTGCTCAAATCTCGATATCGGATCACTCAATCCCGGGATTATAATATCGAACTTTTGCGTCCGAGATCCCGGGATTACGATATCCCGGGATCCCGGGATTCATGCCCTAGTCCGTACCCAATTGTGATAGTGGTACGGAACCCTTCGCACTTGGCCGGGTTGTAAAATAAATATAACGGATTAGTTAGTCCAGTGTTCATTTTAGGGGTACGTACCCAATTGTAATAGTGGTACGGAACTCTTCGTGCGCGAGTCCGACTCGCACTTGGCCAGGTTTTTTTATTGTTTCGTACTACTAAGTACATATAAATGCATGAAAGTTAGTAGGTACTATTATCTAACTTTCGATGTTATTGAAATAGTACTTCAATCGACTTTGCATTGAGAAATGTTTCGATAATAATTGTTTTCTTCTTCATTTGTTGACATAAAGTTACCTAAAATAATTGTAATTAAAACCCGTTATCTAATACTATTTATCAGCTTTTTACATTGCTGTCACAGGACACTGGCCTCAGTTCGAACGTACATAATACATACATGAATATGAATGCCATATAGAGGTAATATTTCATTGATATCATCCATAGGTCATAGGTACATTATAATATTCAAAGTCCTGACTGACTGACCTTTATATCAACGCACAGCCTAAACCACTGGACCTAGAGACATGATTGGAAATGTGTGTTCTTTGTGAAGTGAATATACCAATTATAATTCACTAATCTGTACAAACTTTAGAATACTAAATGGTGAAGTGGAGAGTGAATCAGATCAAGTCACATGTCGGTGACAAGTAGGGCATGAATCCCGGGATCCCGGGATATCGTAATCCCGGGATCTCGGACGCAAAAGTTCGATATTATAATCCCGGGATTGAGTGATCCGATATCGAGATTTGAGCAATTTACTATTTGGGTATAAATTAAGGTTATTAGCTATATTTTTCCTCATGGAATGATTGAATGGAATTATTAAAATTAAACCCAAATTAGTCTACCCCTGAGGAAGAGATCTGTAAAGATTTAGAAGCGTAGGGAATTGGTAAAATGTTTAAAACAATAAAAGTAACGTGATTCATTGCAATTTTTAAGACAAGTATTTTTTACACAAGCTCGCATGCAAAAACTTTCTGCTAACATCATTTTAGTGGTGCGCCCGACACTTTCGGGTTTAGGCTATTTGTCCGCCATATTTCCAAAATGATGGGGTGGACGGCCCTCGGGGTAACTTATTTACGTAATGAAACCACTAGAATCTTAAATATATTAAATATTTTATATTTAACACATTTTTATTGTATTAAATTCGCTTTTTTAACGATATCTAAAATCCCAGTATCAATCCCGGGATCCCGGGATTGAGCTCTTAATATCGATATCGCCCCGAGATTGAAAACCTTCCGATATTGCATGCCCTAGTGACAAGTCTAGTGGTTTCCGATACCATGATTATGTTTATTAGAAATACAATGTTAGTAATCTACGTACATAGTTGATAGATACGTAGGTATGCTACAGTCGATAGTCGGGTTCAAAAGTGGTTCCTTACTAAGCAAAATAAAACCTATTTTGGGTCTAAAAGACCATAAGGGGGTTTATTTAGTTATAAAGAGACTTTTAAGAGGTGTTTATAGCCTGTTAGTTACATTAAATATTTGTATATCTATTTTACTGACTGTGTCTATATTGTATGAGTTTGTAATTATTATGTTAAATAAAGATGTTTTAAACACTATAAGGAGGTTTCTTGGTGGGAGGCTTCAGATTTGTGCGTGTTCCGATACGTTGACCGGTGCAGCCTCTAAGGTAGACGGCTCGGATCTTGTTCCACTACCGTCTTCCTTTTTCTAGGTATACTTATATTTCCGTGTGATTATTAGGACTAAGCACAAGTTAGAATTAATTTAGTTTGCCATTCACTTGTTTCGAAGTTTAGAATTCCATCTTGGTTTAAGTTAGGGAAGTAGGTATATTTAGATTATTTCATAATGCATTAAACTTTATATTCACTTACTTTCTGCGTAGCTGGTACATCTACACTAATGTTATAAAGAGGAAAGATTTGTATTTGTGTGTTGTGTGTGTGTGTCGCATGTTCGATTTCAAATATTCTTTCACCATTAGAAAGATTCATTCACCCTGAGTAACATAGGCTTTTGATCTCGATATTCCCACGGGATGGGGACTTACGCGGGTGAAACCGCAGGACGTAGCTGCGTCCGTCCGTAGGTAATAATCGTACACGAAGATCGACTAGATGTTAATTATATTGAAGCAATAATTGTTAATACATTAAAATGCAATCTGATTCATATTGATGCTGCACAAAGATTGCTTGACCATGACCAATACTAGCTGACCCGGCAAACGTTGTTTTGCCTTATAAATTATAGATAGTAGCCGATTCTCAGACCTACTGAATACGCATATAAAATTTGGTAAAAATCGGTCGCGCCGTTTCGGAGGAGTACGGTAACTAACATTGTGACATGGAAATTTTATATATTAGACAAGAAATACCAAATACATGTGAATTATCAAGTAAAATACACCTAAATACTCAAAAATACCTAAAGCCATAGTTTTAGCGTAAACGCCGACATTCATCCTACCTACCCACAATTTAAAAAGTTTCACTGAGCTTCTTATAATTTCACTCACACAAAAACCTTTATAATTAGAGGCACCTATTTTTTGTTTACAAGTGAACAGTACTCACCTTCATAATTTGTTTTGATTGTAAGTAAATATTGTTAATTTGTATCACTGTATCGAGCACCGGGTACCACTCGTGGTCACAGCTTGCTTCGACTGGCCGGTTGGTCGCCTGCGCCGGTCGCCGCGCCGAGCCAGTCCTTCGATCTAGTGACGTGACGTTTCACAACTTAATCGATTTCGAACGTTAATAACAGTCGATGTTTTATGTCACGTAGTAATCAAGTTCTGGTAACCTCACTATGGAGCTTTGGCGGGAATCTAGTGACGTCCCAGTCCCTCGGTCTAGTGACGTGACGTTTTACAACTTAATCGATATCGAATGTTAATAACAGTCGATGTTTGATGTCACGTAGTAATCTAGTTTTGGTAACCTCACTAGGGAGCTTTAGCGAGAACAAATTCAATAAAATCTCGTGCTGAATTTTCATTTTTGGGAAACCGGTGGCGTATTAGTCAATTTAGTTTCGTGAAAGTATACGATTTTAGCGTAGGTTTCAGTCAGCTAAAGGTAGCTTTTCCGTACTGATAAATTACTCTTTGGGTAGGCCAGTTGCAAGAGCTTTGGATAGCTTTCTTAGGAATGTTTAGCTTTTAAAATTTTATTTATTTATGTACAGGTGAACCATTTAAATGGGCCTTCAGGGGGATATCCTAAACTATAAGAGATAGCGAAAAATGCTGAAAGGAGTTGCGTCCCCGATTTTGACAAACATTAGCAACACTATCGATCGGTACAATAATATAGGATGATTATTTTTTTGCAAAAGGACAAGATTCGATTCCTGGGTAGGTAATGATTTTTTTCAAAAATCTAAATAATACTCATTTCACTTTTTGTCAAAAACGGGGACGCAACCCCTTTCAGCATTTCTTGCTATCTCTTATAGTTTAGGATATCCCCCTGAAGGCCTATTTAAATGGTTCAACCTGAATATTAATTGTATAGTAAAAGTTTTCAAGATTAAAGATCACGACGAATTTCATTTCAAAGCAAAATCGCGAAAACAAGAAAAAATCTATTTATTTACTTTCCGTAAACATGCACAATAAACATTCAAAATTGCTTGGTTAGAAATTAGTTGCATGGAAGAAATGGCCCATAGGCGATAAGGCCGCTCATAGTACCACTCTAGTTTTAAATTTTCTTTTCTGTAATTTAGTACGATTTGTGTTTAGGAACAATAAAGCATAGTACATCTATCTAAATTCCAAATTGAATAAAAAAGTATATTGACTGCATGTTTTCAGTGATAGTCTCATGGTAGAAAGAAATTGTTATTATTGTAGACAGAAAACAACACCACACGTTGGCCACACGAGTCGCGACAATGCGATGCTTCGCGTTATCGCGATAATATTGGCTATATAGGGTAATAAAAACCCCTGAAAACAGATGTCAAAATAAAATAAAATGATAGACCAAAATGTGTTGTTAGGAGCCGAAGGCGACACGTTGCCATGTCTCTGGTTTTTGCTAACTTGTTTTTCACTCACAGCCAGCACATTTGCCCCTGATGTTTTGAGTTAGTGGATATGGAAGTGAAGAATTGCTAACAGTAAAGTTGCTCAGATATTTAAAGCAGGCGTTTTCGTTATTTATTGGTTGCTGAAACTCAAACTAGATGGCGTTATCTGTCTCAAATGGGTATGGAATCAAATACTGTAAAACTTACGTAAGGGTCCATCCATTACGAATCTATAATTCGTTCCGAAGTAAGGATGATAGTTGTTTAACAAGTTAGGACATAAAACCATGATATCAATTTAGATATCAGCATTTAAATACATTGAATACTAATTCAATTTTTAATTAATATTGGACGTATAGCTGGCTAAAATGAAATTATAAATAGAAACTAAATTAAAAAAGGAAGATATTTACAACATATAATTTACATAATTAACAATTATAAAATGTATTAACATTATTTTCTTATTTATGAGGAAATGATACACCTCATCTTTCTTCAAACAAACTTAGTCTACTGTTTTAGACTAGGAGGGGGAAGTTGGTCATCTTACCTCATTAGTACCAAGTCGAGACTTATATGGTGGAAAGAGTAGTAAAAGTTATGCTACAAAAGTCGGTCAGCCTCGAGTCAGCCTGGGCCCGTCTGAACTCAGCCCGTTTTTAGGGGATCAATCGGGCCTGGGAACTTACCTCATCGAGTACCAAGTTGGGACTAATATGGTAGAAAGTAGACTAAAAGTTATGCCTAAAAAACTCGGTCAGCCTCGAGTCAGCCTGGGCCCGTCCCTACCCCGATTGATCCCCTAAAAACGGGCTGAGTTCAGACAGGCCCAGGTCCCAACTTGGTACTCGATGAGGTAAGTTCCCAGGCCCGATTGCTCCCCTAAAAACGGGCTGAGCTCAGACGGGCCCAGGCAGAATCGCGGCTGACCGAGTTTTTTAGGCATAACTTTTACTACTCTTTCTACACACAAACGTAGTCGACTGTTTCCTCCCTGGATAAAGACATTAGAACAAATATTATTATGCCATAAAACCTATATCTGCCATGACTATGCCCCTACGTTTTAGTTTTATTCATTTTATAATTAGAATAGAAATAAATTTCCGAAAAATTAGAAAATGTTAAAAATCAAAACGTTGGGGCATGGTCATGGCTGATATAGGACTCATGGCATAAACATAAACAAACACAACAAACCGACTAATACACTTAATATTATTGCAAAAATATTCATATCACATAGCATTGCAAACTCTTGTCAAACAAAGTGATGTAAGAGAGCCCACAATTGCCAGAGAATCTTTATATCACACTTCAACCCTTTTGACGATGTGAAACACAGCTATTCTCACGATCAGCATGTCTTTTCTAGTAAATAAGTACAATTTAGTACCATTACAATAACATTTTGATGACAAAAAATACATTCAAAATCAGCATTAAATAATAAATAATAATAAAATAAATATTGCACGACGTTACACACAGCGCAATCTAGCCCCAAACTAAGCACTAGGCTTGTACTATGGGTACTAGACAACGGATATACTACATATTATACTTTTTTTTTGTAAATACATACATTTGATACATAGAAAACACTGAATATCCCATGTCTTCGGACCGTGGTGAGTCCTAGGACATGTTGGTTTCCTTACGATGTTTTTCCTTCACCGTAAGAGCGATGTTATTAGCGCACATACCTTTTTCTTAAAGAAAAAGATTAAAATACATTATTCTTTTCTTATAACGCATCGTTTAAGAAAAAAAATATCGTGAAGTAAAACGCTTTATTTTAATTGTATTATTGTTAAACTCCAATTTTATAAATTAAGCAAGTTTTATGAGGTTATTTTCTTCATCGAAATGATATTGTATTATGTATGACTCATGTAATTTACGAGAATAGACCTACTGGAAGGTTACTACGAGCTCAATAGCTGTATCTAAACTGCGCTGCTAAAGAACTATTTATCTATTTACTCGTACCACGAACAATATTTAACAAGGTAAACATCCAAAGGCAGAAGCCAGCCTGCTTAAAACTACTAAATGTTAATGGAAGGTATGGTTATGTAACTCTGTTGCTAACAAATCTCGATTGAAACAATTGTCAGTGAATGACGTGTAATCAACAATTTCAATTGTTTCAATCTAAATTTCTTAGCAACAAACTTACGTAATCAATTACCAGATCTTAAAAAATAAGTACCAAATATCTTTCCACGTTAGGAACCACTCAAGGAAGACGGATTAAATTTTGCTCGTTGCCCGGCCGTCTTCCTTACCTTCGTGACCAACAAGTCTTGAGTCAACAAGCATTTTCTTAGTTAGCGTGCTACATCTTAGACTACAGTTTACTCACTATCTCTCGAGATAACCCTTGCAACAACTGACGTACATATAATGTTATAGCGTCCCCAACTATGACCAACATTTAGGTTTGAGGTGTAAATAGAGGGGTCTGCTATACCATCAGGCCACTCCCATGAGCAACCGTCTGGGTTTAGATAAAGACAGATCGACAGTTATATCTCGAGATAGAGGTCTAACGTCTACATAAACTCAGACTAAGCACGGTTTTCTTCCTTCCTTTCTGTGGTCCAGTACAACGAATCACCGGAACCAGGCCACAGATGACAAACCCCTTAACAGTATTCAGAGAGCTTCGGTCCGATACCGAAGATCGGAAACGTGCGCGATTCAATGTGACAGAGACAGTCATTTCCCTCATCGGTGTCGAATCCAGGGCTGTGAATACTCCTACTGACCTTTTTCATAGCCTATCAATTATTTAAAGGTGACTGTTTTTGTGATCGTTATCTCAATTAGTATACAGTCGATCGTTCAATGGCACATCTGTGTGTTGGATAGCATTCTCTTCAACATCCTCGCCCGCTGCCAGGTACTTCTCGACGATACCAGACATACAGTCCAGCCATCCCCGTTTGTACATAGCCTTAATTACTTTCTTACGAAATACGACTAGAAGCAGAAATAATAGTATGCCTTGAAGTGTGTTGAATACGTCTAATATGGCCCTGGAAATAAAAAAAGCACTAGAGTTTTCTTCTGTTTTCGCGATGTTGTATTGAAATTTAAGACATTTTTCGGTTTGAATCGCGTGGTGTTTATTACTTTTAGCATTGTTACAACGCTCAACGACTGACTGAGCTGAGACCGAGATGAGCTGACATGACCATCTCAGTCTATCCTGAAGAAGGGACCTGGAAAGGTCTCGAAACGTTGAGCGTTGTAACAATGCTAAATTTATTTTCAAGGAAAAATAGCATTCAATTTTTTTTTCACTTGCGGCGAGGCGAAATGAAATTCGAAATTCGCCTCGCCGTAAGTGAAAATTTTTGAATGCTATTTTTCCTTGAAAATAAATTTTCTATACAGTCACGTACCGAATTATCTCAACTTACACTATGATATTTGGTTTCGTCAGAGTGCCGATCATCTCGAATATCCACGGCAAACCCATCAGGACCATGAGTCGTATCGTCGTTAACATTCTGAAACATTGTTCATAAGAATATTAAATCACAATTTAATTGCAATTGCATCTCAGGCTTCTCATCCGAGCGATGTTCCCGGTTGCATCCCTATCAGGAGCCCACGGTCCGCTAAACCCCAAATTGTTTATTTTTTTTTATTTAGGGTCGGCGCAGTCGGTAAGTCATCATTGACCATACCTTCTGCAATAAGATTTGGCAATGTTTTTACGGCCGGCCGCCTGCCTGACCGCGCGGGGAGAACTTAAGGTTTGCTAATCTCCCTCAGATCACTTAGTCGCCTTATACGACACCCACGGGATGAGATGGGGTAACCCTGTTCTATGCCGGGGCTACACAGCTAATTAATTAATTGCAATTGCATAATTATGCTGTTATAATCTATATCCATAGTTATCTATACTAATATTATAAAGAGGAATGATTTGTATTTACATACACAAAAATACACACCTTTGTATGTATCTGTGTCTGTATGTTTGTAATGAATAAACTCAAAAACTACTGGATGGATTTTAAAAATTCTTCTACCTTAGAAAGCTACATTCACCCTGAGTAACATAGGCTACTTTTGATCCCGATATTCCCACGGGATCGGGACTTACGCGGGTGAAACCGCGGGACCCGGCTAGTAAGTTATAATATTCGAAGTCGACAGAATGACTGACTCATAATTTGTCACAGCACAGCCTAATACCACCTAATCCGCTGGTCCAAGTCCTAGAGACTTAAAACTTGGACGGACAGTTCTGTGGCTAGCTGTATCAGATAAGAAAGGGTAATTGAGGCTCACGCTGATGAGACAGGGAGACAGAACTAGTTGTGTTTTGTGTATATTATGTGCACATATTACATCTCTAATATATAAAATTTCCATGTCACAGTGTTAGTTACCGTACTCCTCCGAAACGGCTTGACCGATTTTTATGAAATTTTGTATACGTATTCAGTAAGTCTGAGAATCGGCTACTATCTATAATTTACAAGGCAAAACAACGTTTGCCGGGTCAGCTAGTGTTATACGTTATTTAGGGTAATGTAACATCTTTTGGATATACGATGCTTAGATGTCTGGAACAACCCCCTTTCGGCTTCCCTATAATTACCATCCCGGACATACTATACACATTCAGTAAGGCCTTATAGTTCTGTGGTTAAATAATAAATTTTGTGGACACAGCGCCATCTAGCCCCATGGTAAACTACTAATCTTGCGTAACGGTGACTAGACAACAGGTATGCCTATATTTATAGTATTGTTCTTTTGTACAAATACAAATATATTATACATAGAGAGACACCCAGACCAGAAACAAATATTTATTTTTAAGCATAAATACTTTTACTCGGCGAGAATTGAACCCGCAACCTTCCGCATAGCAGTTGGGCATTAGCCCAGCAGAGAGGTCGTCATAAATATAAATAATAGGGATTTTAATCATAAATAACGATAAAATACGTTTATAAAACTAACTTGTATCTCAAAGCTTTCACATGACTCGAGGCGAAGGTGTGCCGCCAGACAATTGTAGCAGTATAAATAAATATGACGATATTCACAGCTATTAATATTGACATTACACTATACATGTATATCCATTGTTGCCTTCTATCTGAAAATTTAAATATATATTTTGTTACTAAGGTTAAAGAAACGTAAGAATTAAGAAGACAGTCATATTGCTCCCGAACCGTATTCCCAAATGTGACTTTGTGGAATCAGCTAAGGCTATCGTTACATGTTACTGCAAATCGGGCTACACCTACAGCACACATCGAAACGAAATGGCGATGTGTACACAAATTTCTTTATATGTGTGCTGTAGGTGAGGTTTGCAGGAATGTCTAACGAAAGCTTAAAAGAAAAAATCAGTTGGTGGAAAGTTTCGGTCATAGCTTGCCCACACCACACAGCACGTGGTTGACGGCAATATCCGGGTTGAGTCATATCGCTGATCGGATTTGTCATAGGCTAGTGCAGCTACTAAGGACTTTTGAATACCCCCGCTTCAACCCTTAAATAAAAAGATATTACCTAAGTGCGAGCTTGCTACATCTTGACCACTTGGACACTTTTCTAAGGTGCCTTTAAAGTTTTTTTTTATTAAAACGTATTTTTTGTACATTTTGTAACACAGATTAACCGTCTAGTCGCCATAGTATAAGATCCCACCATACAACGACCTTCACCGAGCTGGTTAATGGATGAAAATTATTTTACATTCGATTAAATATGTCAGGTTAGGTTGACAATTTTTTCCCATCGCAACTCTTAGATAGGCACTAGGCAGGTATAAACAGAAAACTTTTTAAATTCACACGATTTGTAAACATAGTTACATTTTCCCGGGCAACCATGTTACAATGGTCTGTAACATGGTTGAAACGTCGAGGTAGGAAAATAAATAATAATACGTGATAAAGACCCGGGAAAATGTAACTATGTTAACTCGGTATAAACAGATATGTAAATCAATACTAGTAACTTGCACCGGTCTGGTTAATGATGAATGAAAGTTAAATTAAATTGAAGATTAATCTGAGGTTGTCTGCAAAAAAACAGTACTGAATTCCAATTGTTAAATGTAAAAAAAAAACTTATTCTAGACTGAAATATTCTAGACAACAAATAAAGAAATATATTGATTGCCATATTTAATTGAATATAAAATACTTCATCCATTAACCAGCTCGATGAAGGTCGTTGTATGGTGGGATCCTATACTACCATACGGCCGCTATTTTCCCCTAACAAAGCAAATAGCACTAACCAATAAACCAGCAATGCATTAATCCGATTCCGGGCCTCTGGTGAGATCCTGGATGATAATTGATGATTGCCAGAATGACGGTGAGGACAAGAGGACAACCCCATGCAAATAATGCATACCACATGAATTCTCTCCAACCACCATCGGTTATTGCTGGTTGTCTGAAACGAGAACAAATTGAATATATCGGAGTGTCATCAGTAATGTCTATGCTTTTCAGACGTTTCAGAAATTAGGTGTGGGCGCAAGTGGGTAAAATAGTGCAAATATGATAAAACACGTTTTATAACACACACAGTCTTTACAGTCTATCCATCACAAAACAAGGAGTATCTAAGTTACATTATTATCACATAACAGTCTAGTCAGGAGGTAAAGGAATGCTATAAATAGACTATCAGGTATAGAAACGGAGAAGCAGTTTCGTAACGCTTTCACCGAGTGCACGCGCCTATGTAGGTTGACGTTTCTAGTCAATCTGTCTGAAAAGGCGGCATTCGATGATGTCACGACTCACGACTCTACCGAATCGCTTATCAATGACCCATTGTTCTTAAAGCAATTTCCGTCTCTCATTAATTGGTGTGACTGCGACAAATATATTTAAAAACAAACATTTATAGATTTTTCTTTTGTTTTTACGATGTTGGGTAGAAATTAACTTATTTTTTCGAGTGATCGAGTGGTGTTTTTTACTTTTAGCATTGTTTCAATGCTCAACGCTTCTTGACCTTTACAGGTCTCTACTTTAGAATTGACTGACAATGCTAAAAGTAATAAACACCACGCAATTAAAACTGAAAAATGAGTTCAATTTATAAACATTTATAGGACGGCATAAACATTTTTTCGGCAGGAATCGAACCCGCAGCCTTTTGCGTCGTAGTTCTTTGGGTATTTTTTGTACAACGTTCGTTAACATAGGTAGCTATATATTCACCTGGTGCTTATTAAAACTTGTACTGATATGGCAGTCATCCAAAAGAAAGCGGTTATTAAGAAGAAATATGTCAAAAAACCTGAAATAAAATCAAATATGTAAATGTTGTTTCTGCACCAACAACCCAGAACAGATTGTCCTGGCTCCGCAAAATTAAGAGAGCCGACCCCGCATAAAGTGGGAAAGAGCGAGGAAGAAGAAGAAGAGGAGTTGTTTCTGCACCAAAAAATGGCATAATCTTGTCCAAACGTGAAAAATTCTGTTGACTTACGTTATCTTATGATATCGTCAAACTTACTCACGTACATACTCACGTATATTACAATTCAAGTCAAATCTAATCTTACCTACATATTAACTACATACAATGCAAAATGAGAACAAAATGAGATAAAAACAGGTAAAAAGTAAATGCATTTGATTTTTACTTATACCTTCCTATACTTCTTTCTTACCTCTTACTGCACAAAGATCGCTATTTTCGTAGTTCAATGTATTCATAATGGACAATATTGCAAGACCTATTCCCAAGCTCCCGCAGAAATTTATTATACTTTTACCCATTAAATCTCTGAAATAAAGAAATAATTAGGAATTAGTATGTACGATTGGAATTAATTTCAGTCTAGATATAGGTACTCATCATCATCCGAGCGTTGATCCCGGTTGCATCTCTCTCGAGAGCCCGGGGTCCGCTTTCCTACTTTTACGTCTCCACTTCGCACGATCTTCGGCAGTCTAGATATAGGTACTAAAACATAAATATTGTAATACTAGCTGCGCCACGCGGTTTCACCCGCGTAAGTCCAGATCCCGCGGGAATTACGGGATAAAAAGTAGCCTATGTGTTATTCTAGGTGTCCAGCTATCTATATTCCAGTTCATCGCAATCGGTTCAGTAGTTTTTGTGTGAAAGAGTAACAAAACATCCAAATATCCATACAAACTTTCACAATTATAATATAAGTAGGATAGGAAGTAGGATTATTAAAGTTTAAAGTTTGTGTATGTTTGGTGCTTCTTCGTGCGAAAACAGCTGAACCGAGTGCGATGAAACTAGCTTTGTAGATCTCGATATTCTAGTAAAATAATACAGATATTGAATTTTAAACCTAACGTTTAACAGCTGCGACTATTTTTATAACGCAAACTGTTGAACCGATTTTAATGAATTTTGGTATTTACGTGAAAACGATTATAACATTCGTAAGTATAGTATATAGATTAGGAACGTCTTAACAGACTAGTGATGTATTCGCGTGCATCTTACCTCAACTCACTCAGAATAGAGTAGACTATGACAATCAGTGCCAGGAAAAACACAGAGACTGCCATACAGTATCCAAGGACTTCACCCTCGATCACTCTTTTCTCTTGCTCTATTAAACAAATCAGTGCAATTTCTTTAAGGTTTTGCGGCTTTGATCTTGATGACATATTTCCAACACACGCTCTGAAAACACATGGTCTCTGGGTTTATTGTTTGTTATGTGACGTTATGTGATGAATGTCATGATTTGCACCCCCCACATGGCCGTGAGATGGTTGTTCAAAAAGTTTCGAGGGAATCCTCCATATGGAATAAGCTCGCAGTTCGAAGTAGGTTATTTATCGAGATTGCTATCATCATGATTCCAACAATGGTATTTTTTGGTATAAGAAAAAATAACCGCGCGCGTTAAGCTGTACGCGCGTGCGTAGTGCGCTGCCCTAAGGTTTTATGAAAAGGATCGGTTTAAAAGTGAAGAAAAACTATATTCAAAATTCAACATTACAATGAAACTCAGTAATCTATGACGTTTATTACTACTACGTTCATAAACACTATTTAACTCCACGTGGTCCAAAGTAGGTTATTTATCGAGATTGCTTTAGACTACAGACTATTTTACAAAAACAATTAATACAATTAACATCAAAATATTAAATTAAAAATATTCAAAGATTAATCTCCTATAGATATTATGAAATTCAAAATCCTGACTGGACTTTAAAACAACGCAAAGCCCAAACCGCTGGTCCAAGAGACTTTATTTTGGGGAGGGGGGAGGGGGGGTTATTTGTCATGTGTAATCCATTAAGAAAGGGCTATTAATTAAAAAAACTATAACAAAAAACCATTGGCTAAAATTATTTTCATTTAAATAGGCACAAATTTTGATTGTGTCATTTATTTCTTATTTGGCATACTAAGTAAAAGCTTACCGTTCGGGCCCTCTATATTCCGTATGCAATTCATGTAATTTTATTGCAACCTGTTGTTCTGAAGTGATATTAAAACTGAACAAATGATTTAACTTTGTTTTATTACAAGGTAATCTTAGCTGAACCGTGCTATCATCATGATTCCAACAATGGTATTTTTTTAAAGAAACAAAATATCCTGGCGGACAACAAGCAAGGTTGTCTTCGGCTGTTACATAGCAAATATGCATGCTAATGATAAACAATAATACGATCCTCATTTTGAACACCACAATTTACACAACTTTAAAATGTAAATAAAAAAAAAAAACAGTTTAACAAACACGTCGTGGTGAAATTCGAAAGATTTTTTAAATGCGCGTGCGTTGGTGTTCGTCCGCCGTCGTGCACAACCAACTCCCGATTACTTGTAAAATTTATAGTTTGAAAGAGTGAGTGAATATTGATACGTTTTAACGCGTAGACGTTTTTTTGGCTTGATATTTATCTGTATAGGTATACTATTGAAGATCTTGAAAGCGATTTTTTTTATAAGAGTGCAAGTAGGTAAATGTATTACGATACAGGTCTTAGAAGTATTGTCGTAATGTATATCGAGTTTATCGGACTTAAAAAAAAGTTAAACTTATATTTTTTCATTGACTACGAAACCCTAAAAAATAAATTGATGTCTCCTTTCGGACACTGTTAAATATTAACAAGTATTTTAATATTGTTATACCTAAATGCCCCGATAGGTAGCTATTTCCACAGGATCGGTCAGCATTAGGGCATGCAATATCGGAAGGTTTTCAATCTCGGGACGATATCGATATTAAGAGCTCAATCCCGGGATCCCGGAATTGATACTGAGATTTTAGATATCGTTAAAAAGGCGAATTTAATACAATAAAAATGTGTAAAATTTAAAATATTTAATATATTTTAGACTCTAGTGGTTTCATTACCTAAATAAGTTACCCCGAGGGCCGTCCACCCCATCATTTTGGAAATATGGCGGACAAATACCCTAAACCCGAAAGTGTCTAAACTTTCGCGCCAAATTCTAGGCGCACCACTAAAATGATGTTAGCAGAAAAAAATTGCATGCGAGCTTGTATAAAAAATAACTGTCTTAAAAATTGCAATGAATCACGTTACTTTTATTGTTTTAAACATTCTACCAATTCCCTACGCTTCTAAATCTTTACAGATCTCTTCCTCAGGGGTAGACTAATTTGGGTTTAATTTTAATAGTTCTATTCAATCATTCCATGAGGAAAAATATAGCTAAAAACCTTAACTTATACCCAAATAGTAAATTGCTCAAATCTCGATATCGGATCACTCAATCCCGGGATTATAATATCGAACTTTTGCGTCCGAGATCCCAGGATTACGATATCCCGGGATCCCGGGATTCATGCCCTAGTCAGCATGCAGATGAATGCGCAGGGCGCAGCTAGTAGGTATGAAAATAATGCTTACATGTCATCTTCCAATTCCATAGTATGTAGCTTATGCACTTGATATCCGATCTTGTCCCCTGGCGTTATAGTAAAATTATAAAATATCCCGAAAGTTTCATTACAGGCTAATAGTATTGGAATCGTGATATTATTTGTGTAATCTCGGCATATTTTCAATCTCGGCATGGTGAAATATCCATCAGGACAGCAGGCGTGTTTACTAGTAACATTTTCGGAAGTTACATAGTAAATATTCCAAAAAAATAATGCTAATCCAATGGCTTTCATTTTGGCTTAGTTTTATTGTTCACAACACTGTTACTTCAAATTTGTTAAGTTTATACAAACATTTAAAAATACACTTTGGTATAAGAAAAAATAACCGCGCGCGTTAAGCTGTACGCGCGTGCGTAGTGCGCTGCGCTAAGGTTTTATGAAAAGGATCGGTTTAAAAGTGAAGAAAAACTATATTCAGAATTCAACATTACAATGAAACTCAGTAATCTATGACGTTTATTACTACTACGTTCATAAACACTATTTAACTCCACGTGGTCCATTCAATTCATTTATCCTCAATGAATTTATTCCATTAAAGGAATTATAATATGTTTTCGTAGAAATTTGGTATAATACCCATAAATCAATTCCTAAAATGCGTCTAAAATGTTTGTATGTAAACAGTTGACTCAACATCACTTTTCCCTTTTATTTAATAAATAGTTTTCAAAAGGACCTTTAATTTCTAACTAGATCATGGGACATACTCGTATTTATCGTGTGTGTTTTTTTTGTGTACAATAAAATAAAATTTATAACTTTGTTTCATAATGGTTCTTCAAATTACTGAAGAATAACTGCACCAAATATGCCCGATTTTAATTTATTCTCACTTCATTTTGTTGAGCATATCTGTACCATTATGGTAGCCCATAAGTTACTGTAAATACGTGCTGTGTAACGTTAACAGTTTGACCTTGAGCACATCGCGCCCGCTCCGCCTGTTTCCTGCCGCATCGGTCGCATCTCGTCGTCGGCCGCGCAAGCCTATATTTTGCGTTGCGAACATTCGCAAACTGTTAACGTTACAGTTCACGTATTTACGTATTAACTCATAGTAGGAGTACTGATAGTCGCTCCTTCGATCTTCACCAATTTTCGTACGGGACCAGCTAAATTCTGTAAACTTTTGATTATTATAAATGCGAATGTTTAGATGTTTGTGTTCAATCACGCAAAAACTACTGAACCGATTGCGATGAAACTTGGTATGATAGCTATAGCTACAGATAACTAGAAATATGGATTAACATATTATTATATGTGCGGTATATCTGCGCGGTGCGGTCTGATGCACCGGACCACAAGGAATTCTAATTACGCGAGGTTTAGTATGAGGTCTCACTGGAACCGGACCTGGAGGAATATCCTGTGGATGGGGCGGACGTGAACATTACATAAAAAACCACTCAAATTAAAAGCATCCTCCTATTGTCTGAATTCCGTTAAAAGTATGGACGGACGGATCATTTTATGCTACCATTACATCAAAGTATGTTAACATTAACGTGTTAAGTTGTTGATGACGTGTATTGGTCCAAAAAACAGTTAGTTTTCTGAACATACGGAGATAATATTTTTGGTTATTGTAGAGTATCATTATCAACCTGGACTTTTGTTTTGTTACAGCTCCTAAATATGTTGAAATTTTACGCGAGGTTCGAGATCAGCGATGAAACTGGAGATCCGATGGCAGACCGGGATATGACCCTTCTCCATTACTCGAGAATCACATCTCTTCAGGTTGGTAATAACCATACATTCCCAACGGCCACCGGCTGCTTTGCCACTTTGGTCGTTGGGAACTTATTAGCCCTGTCCATTTGTTCCCATCGGCCACCGCCATTGTCAGATCGTGGTCTATTCTAGTAACGTACTCGACTATATTAAGCAAACAAGATCGAAATTGAAACAAAATACAATCGAGCTTGAGATAAAAGGCGATCTGACTGACAACTGGACGAATACCTTTACCTGATACATACATTATTCTGCGTTGGACTCCGACACCAAGGCTTGCAAGGAAGCGGTGAAGTTAAGGCTTTGGCTTTGGTGTGAACGCTCATCCCATCACCTTATGCCGCCTTAAGAGCACCCATCGTTAGGAGAGTTATGTTATGTATACACCCATCGTTAGGAGTTATGTTACGATTATTTTTAGTTATTAGTGGCCTTTGCAAATCTGTTTTTGTGAACGGTCAAAAGATACATCGAGATTCAAGGACTGCCCCCTTTAATTAGGATAGTAATAAAATAAAAATAGAAAATGAAAAAAATCAAAAGGTAGGGGCATAGTCATGACAGATATAGGTTTTATGGCATAAACATATTTGCTCTAATGTCTTTATCCAGGGAGGAAACAGTCGACTACGTTTGTATGGAGAAAGAGTATGGAGAATGTCCTCTTAAACAAGCTTCTAAGTTAGTACTTCTTCGGGGTTTAGGTTTAACTTTTTTTCTTTTTCTGTTTAACAGAAGGCAGCATTCACCAATTTCCCGGATCTCCGATTGTTTGCGCTAGCGAATGTTGCTAGCGTAGATACTAGAGAAACTCTACAAAAACATTTCGGGAATCTAAGGTAAGCAAATCTAAGGTATACCTAATCATATCTAAAAAAAACTATCAAGCTGGAGGGGTTATTCCTGTATTAGAATTGTCCAAAATTTCAATTTAACATCTTTGCTAACAATACCCTCAAAATAAAACTATAACCCGTAACTCAACTAGTAAACGTACTCTCCAAAGAATTTTTTGTCGATTTCTGCCAAATGTTATTTGACAAATGTCTGACCAAACGACAAACGATAATTTTAATACAATAATAACTGAGTGCATCATTTGTATCAATCTAATTCAGTATTTCGATTATTTGTGAAACTCATCCATCAGTTCCACAAATAATACACACAAAATAATTTGTTAATATTTATTTTTCTTTTTCTAAATCACGTTTTTTGTTCAAGGAAATTATAAAAAAATACGTACCTCTACTTTTTTACAATGTAATACAATTTTTATTGAGACATACTTATCTTTACTATATTTATTCAACTGTACCTATGGCGTTATAAAAATGTGTTTCTACGAACAATCAGGCTTTTTATCCTCTGTTTGTTTATTCTAAGTATTGATAAAACGTGGTTAATTAACAGTTCCCCTCATTGTCTCTTGTATTTTAGTGATAAGGCTCTACGCGCTATAGCGACGTACTTGAACCTGATACCACCGGAAGGCAAGGAAGATGAAGCACCCTGGCACAGACTGGACAAAGCGTTCCTCAAAGAACTATTGGTATGTATTTTGTTAACAGGCTTCAAAATTGGAGGAGGTTCTCAATTCTAACCGTATCTTTTTTGTATGTATGTAATTATGTGGGTTAGATATCGATAATTCTTTCTTTCTTTATTTGGGAGGTGAGGGTCTCGAGTTTGTCCCATAAAATCTTGGTGAAGATCTGATGAGAACCTTCGGAATGAGCAGAATAGCATCCCAGAATGCTTACGTCATTAATATATTTAACTCGCGACGAAGACTATTGTAATATACCTACAAACTGTCTCCTCGCAACCAAGACTATTGTAATATAGTCGAAACTTCGAGATAAGCAAATAAATAAAAATACGCGTAAACACCGCGAAAAAAAATGTTATATTTGTATGTTTTGTTTATACGACCACTGTGGCGCGTCGGGCGAAGGCCCGACTGCAATTCAAAAGGTTGTGGTTTCGAGTCCCGCCGGGTGCAAGTATTTATGCTTTAAATAATTATTTGTTTCTGGTCTGGGTGAAATATATGTATCAAATGCTTAGATTAAAACAAAAACTAAAGATACGGTACCTAGTCACGGCAAATGAGACAATAAAATTGCGTCTAGCTGACGCACTAGCCTCAGTCGTATGTCGAACCGTTGCCGCTGTCACACTGCGATTATCTTTTTAAAATCCATCAGAATGCCTTCTTGCTCATTTTACATATGCCTGAATCATTCAGGGAAACAAAAAAAAAACATTTCACGCGTAATTACTTAAATAAAATCATCAAATCATGTTGCTTTTATTGAATTTTGTTTTTATTGTTCATGTATTAGTTGTTTTTTGTTGCGAATAAACTCTATTCTATTCTATTCTAAATAATAAAATAAAGTTATATAAATACTTGTATTAGGTATGATCAATTTTTAAAGACAAATGTTTTTAAATACAATATTTTTATCAAAATGCATGTAGGTGTTTCTAGCTCATTTTTCGAATACGCAATGTTAGAATATACCGTATCTACTCTTTGTTGTTTGTTTTCATCTAAGTTCAAATGTATGCATTTACAAAAAAAAGTATAATAAATGTAGGTAGTATATCCGTTGTCTATATAGTACCCATAGTACAAGCCCGATGCTTAGTTTGGGGCTAGATAGCGCTGTGTGTAACGTCGTGCAATATTTATGTGTTTCCTTTTAATGTATGTACCTACTATTTATGTATTCTATGGTATTACTTAGAAGCATACCTATAAAATATACAATGAGCAGGTAGAATATAAAAATACCAAATCATAAATCTTGCACTAAAAAGGAGGAAGCCATCTACGACACCCTCCCGAGGCATTATTGCTGTTGAGAATTTTAATCTATCTTTACAATGTAATATTGAGTGGTTTTCCGAATGACATGCGAAAATTGTACCTAATTATTTTATTAAATATTACAAACATACAGACACACACATACACAAAAACACAAATCTTTCCTCATTATAATTAAAGTGTAGATAATACAAGGCGTCTCTGAGCTAAGCCGCGGACAGACAGACAGACATGACGAAACTATAAGGGTTTCTTGTTGACTAAGAATCCCTAAGAACAGACAGACAGACAGACGGACAAGCGAGTAATATTGGAAACCTCAAGTTTAGAAATATTTGACGGTATCTTAAGTAATTCCTATAGTTTTCATCATCATACAAACGACAGAACTTAAAAGGCATGCCTAGTAGTGGTGTGTCTCACCTAGAGTTTTCAGGACTCTAACTTGACTTAACGACTGTTAGAGACAACAACCGGGACCGACTGCTTAACGTGCCGCTCCGACACACGAATGATCTCGACAAAATGTTTTTTTTGCAGTTAGTCCAAATGAGATCCTCAACAAAGTATGTAAAGGATGTCTTTCTGATCAATTTTTTCTTTCAGATCTCACGTCACGAACGACGGATATCCCAGTTAGAGGAACTGAACTCGATGCCTCTATATCCTACGGAAGACGTGATTTGGGACGAAAACGTTGTCCCCACAGAGATTTACAGCGGGGAGAATTGTTTAGCTCTTCCTAAACTGAACCTACAATTTCTTACTCTACACGACTATCTACTCAGAAATTTCAATCTGTTTCGTTTGGAGAGCACATGTGAGTTTTTTACTCGTTTTAAAGTTACGCGATTCCCATCTATCATTATTTTTAGAACTACGGCTCTAGATCGCGTTGTAGATAATCATTGTTTTTAATTACCTCGATGTTTCGGCAAACGTGTTACACTGGCTGTGGTCGCAAAAAGACAAGACAATGATCATCTATCTAACTAGTCTAGACTAGAAATTAAACCCATTTTTATATGTTAATCGCGTAGTGCTTATTACTTTTAGCATTGTTTCAACGCTCAACGTTTTGAGACCTTTACAGGTCTATTCTTCAGGTCAATCCTGATGAAGAAAAATTAATTTAATTTCTGCCCAATATCGCGAAAACTAAAGAAAAATCTATAGTCTAGACTAGTGTTGCGTTAAAAAATATATGCGTCTGTCTGTTTGGTTTCCACGTTTGACATTGGTTCATTCAAATCAATGTCAAACATTTCATCATAATATTATGTCCACATTGTATTCTTACTTGAAAACACTGAATATTGTTTTCAGATGAAATTCGTCAAGATATCGAGGACGCAGTTTACAGATTGGCGCCATGGTAAGTAAATATTTTTAGACACACTCACTTATCTGCTCTTAAAATATTATCTTATATAAATTAATTGTCTAGTTCACTCTACTTCTAGATTTTTTACTAAAAAAATGCTTTTCGAACTGTAGATAGTAAGTTATATTTATAGATAAAAAAGCTACACTTTTAGTTGTTATTAGGTACCTACTATTATATTTTTACTATTTATCTGATTTTTAATGAAAATGAAATTAGCGGTAATTCCAGTAGAGATGAACCACCTTTTGTTGCGTATTACATTTTTTAGGATATAAATTTAAAAAAAAAACATTTATAAATAAATATTCCACGACTTCACACAGTGTTAAAGGTAGGTAAAGGTCCCTTTGGTAAGCCTGAAAGTTGTATCAGAGATATCAGAAACCGACAACCGACGCGGACAGTCTCATGGCAAATACTCCGTTTAAGATTATTTTAGCGGTAAACACAGATACTTATTGTTTTGTTGTCCGCTCCAATTTCTAGCAACTCAATCTCTTTGATATTTACTCATGGCGAAGTCAGCTTTAATAATACCTACCGGGTCATTCATAGTTTGCCTTACTCACATGAGTCATATTCGTTTATCTAAGAGGGAAGGAAGTCATTTCCTTATACAAACGGACACACAACGGTAGAATTATTTTCTTGTTTACATAATTGGGTCAGTGAACGATTTGGAGACGTTTTGTGACTGATGAGCGGGAATTTTTTTTTTGCCTATTCGAAAGACAACTCAGTTTAGGTCGAATACTAACGTTATGAAAATCTAGAACACTATTTTCCGACTATATCGTTAATGTTAAGATAAGATGGGTACAATAAAGATAATTGACAATTAATTAATGGTTATTTAATTGGTGATCGTAAACGATTCTAATCAATATTTCATTAAGGTGAAGCATTGATAAACTAAAAACTCATAACTGCGCGGTAGCGAGGTCGAGTTGCGATTGCGACGTGTCGCCGCGTCGTAAGCGCCAAAAAAGTATTTCTCGTTTAATATTAAAAAATAATATTGGTAATTAGGTAAAACTGTATTACCAATATGAAGTGCAGATTATTACTAATCAATACAGGAAAACTATGTTTCTGTTTTTAACGAGTTGTTTTAGTATTTTTTGTGTTGTAAAAGTAAACTTATCGTGTAAACAAAATTACCAAAATAAAGGCAAAAGAAAAATAATTAAAATACCAAAATATGGTATCCGTATGTTTTGTAATTACTGAGATATATTGACATCCATTCTACATTTTTTTCAAGATCATAAGTTATTCCTGATTACGTTTTGTGTTTTGTATTAGTTTTAAAAAGTCACAAACTGGTAAATTCTACTAACAATATTAATGTAAAGTTGGCATATTAGTACTTAGAATGACAATTTGATGGGAGTTCTTGGTTAATAAATAATTATCAGATTACATGAATTTATCCCAAATTCTCACCGATTTAAGAAGGAGGTGTGCTAAATGCTCAAATGGCACTTTAAAACATACTACCTATAAGCTTTAATACATATTATATCCGTTCCTACCTAAAGGAAAGAAAAGCTGTGGAAAGTTGCTACATAATGATAAGTTTCCGGTTTGCGATCTCTAAGTAACATTTAGTATGATTCACTCGAACAGTGGTCCATTCATTGCTTTTGATGTACACCGCTAAGTGCATAGTGCATACGGTCGATATACGAGAACCAATAATACATAACGTCAGAAACTGGTTTCGCACACCTCATTCATATAAAGATGATAATTAATCCTGAATCTTATTTTTTTGTTTTATATATCTTTCACATTAAAAATTAAGAATGACTACAATAAAGCGTTCATCTACCTATCTATCTATACTAATATTATAAAGCGGAAGAGTTTGTTTGTTTGAACGCGCTAATCTCAGGAACCACTGGTCTGATTTGAAAAATTCTTTCGGTGTTGGATAGTCCATTTATTGAGGAAGGCTATAGGCTATTTTTGATCCCGATATTCCCACGGGATCGGGATCAATAATAAAAATAGCAATGAAATCCCGTGGGTCCCGTGAATTTCCAAAAACCGTACATACATACTTCAAAGAACTCTGCCTCCAGATTTCATGCCTCTACGAACATCTGTTTAGGCTGTGCGTTGATGTATAGTTCAGTCAGTACTTTTATATGTATGAGATAAAATGATGACGATGACGTTGAGTTAATTATTTGGTTGTAATGTAGTCGTAAGTCGATCAAACTAAGTCGAAGCCTGAGTAGGTCTTTGGATTCACTTTCTATTAAAGTGAAGGTCGCGATTTGAAGATAGTTGCAAGTTTGCAAGGGCCAATATATGATTTGCTGCTCGATTTATGTACTTTTTGATGTGAAACATCTATAGGTGAGGCTAAACCTGATTGTTGGCGTGGTGATACAGGCTATACGATAGAATATATGTACTATACTTATACGAACCAATTTCGGTGTTACACATCTGCCAGACGTCCCGTGTTTATTTACGCTATTGTCTATACCGTGTGAACTTCTTCATAATTTCAATTTTAGGATGAAACCAACCTTATCACTTGATTATCTATCTGTCTGTCTGTCCGACTATAACCACCCTTTTTCACTTTAGGCGTTCAGAAGATGACAACGTCATTTTCGGTGGATGGGCGCGTATGGCGCATCCCATAAAGAGTTTCGCCGTAGTCGAAGTGGCCAAGCCAAATATTGGAGAAAAGGCTCCGTCAAGAGTTCGAGCTGATGTTTCTGTGACCCTCAGTGTGAGGAGTGAGATCAAACACGAGTGGGAGAGTCTGAGGAAGCATGATGTATGTTTCCTTATTACTGTCAGGCCTACACAAGGAATTGGTAAGTAACTATAAGGGGTTCTTTTTAATAATTTGTTTACAGCTTCCAGTAAATTTACTCTATTTTCGCACAAAAAACGCTATTCTTCTTCTTATTTTCGTGTAGTGATGTGGCTCACCTAGTGTTAGAGTTTTCAGATCGCTCTGTGGGGTCTAACTTGACCTAACGACTGCTATAACAGATAACGACCGGGACCAACTGCTTAACGTGCCTTCCGAAGCACGGAGGAGCTCGAGAAAATGCTTTTCTTTCCACACAAATTATCGGTCACCCATCGAAGTAATGACCTCGCCAAGCGTTGCTTAACCTGCACTACCTGCTGATCTTTGCTCCTATATGCCTATGATAACATATTTTAAATATAAATAATAAAAGCGCAATGAACAATGACAACCAGTTTACCTAAATTGACCGTTAAACAGAAGAAGTTGTATGTAACTTCTTTGGAAGTCGAAACTCTACGCTTTAACTTATCGAACAGAGCTGTTTGTGTTGAACAGGAGGAAGGAATTAATATCTGAATGTTCAATGATGTTTTTCAGAATCAAAATGTTCAGTAACTAATGATGTCAACTTCCTAATATCGGTCCAGAAATCCCGTCCGCAATATTTCAAATAAATATATTACATCACGATTTTCGTATTTACGATGTTCGTTCGATGAATTTTTAGCTCAATATTTTACGCCACAAAAATGTTTAATGACAAAATATTTTTCATCCCATCTATTCGAAAAGTGTCGCTTTGGTCCGCTATAAGTTGGACCAAAGTAGCTCTTTTCCGTTAAGATAAACAGCCGGGAGCAAAGTAAAACAGCCGGGAGCAAAATAGAACAGCCGGGAGCAAAGTAAAATTGATGAATTTGGAACATATGTATCATTCATAGAAATCAAACGTAAATTATATGAATTACTGGCTGATATGTGTTGAGTCACCGTAACACATGCTTAGTCGCTTACCACGGGGCTAGATGGCGCTGTGTTCACAGAATTTATTTGTTTTATTAGTTTCATTAGTGTCATTTGTTTCACTAGTTGTATTTGTTTCATTAGTTTCATTTGTTTCATTAGTTTCATTAGGTTCATTAGTTTCATTAGTTTCGTTAGTTTCGTTAGATTCGTGAGTTTCGTTTGTTTCGTTTGTTTCGTTAGTTTCGTGAGTTTCATTTGTTTCATTCGTTTAATTAATTTCATTAGAGTCATTAGTTTCATTAACTTCATTAGTTTAATTAGTTTAATTAGTTTCGTTAGTTTCGTGAGTTTCGTGATGTTCGTTAGTTACGTTAGTTTCGTTAGGTTCGTTAGTTTCGTTAGTTTCGTTAGTTTCATTTGTTTCAGTTGTTTTATTTGTTTCATTTGTTTCATTAGTTTCATTTGTTTCATTATTGTCATTAGTTTCATTTGCTTCATTAGTTTCATTAGTTTCATTCGTTTCATTCGTTTCATTAGTTAATTAGTTTGATTTGTTTGATTTGTTTCATTAGTTTCATTTGTTTCATTTGTTTCAGTTGTTTTATTTGTTTCATTAGTTTCATTAGTTTCATTTGTTTCATTATTGTCATTAGTTTCATTTGCTTCATTAGTTTCATTAGTTTCATTTGTTTCATTAGTTTCATTAGGTTCATTAGGTTCATTAGTTTCATTAGTTTCTTTAGTTTCGTTAGTTTCGCTAGTTTCGTTAGTTTCGTTATTTTTGTTAGTTTCGTTAGTTTCGTTAGTTTCGTTAGTTTCTCTAGTTTCGTTAGTTTCGTGAGTTTCGTTAGTTTCGTTAGTTTCGTGAGTTTCGTTTGTTTCGTTTGTTTCGTTAGTTTCGTGAGTTTCATTTGTTTCATTAGTTTAATTAGTTTCATTAGAGTCATTAGTTTCATTAACTTCATTAGTTTCATTAGTTTAATTAGTTTCGTTAGTTTCGTGAGTTTCGTGAGTTTCGTTAGTTACGTTAGTTTCATTAGGTTCGTTAGTTTCGTTAGTTTCTTTAGTTTCGTTAGTTTCGTTTGTTTCGTTAGTTTCATTAGTTTCATTAGTTTCATTAGTTTCATTAGTTTCATTAGTTTCATGACTTTCATTAGTTTCATTAGTTTCATTCGTTTCATTAGTTCATTAGTTTGATTTGTTTCATTTGTTTCATTTGTTTCAGTTGTTTTATTTGTTTCATTAGTTTCATTTGTTTTATTTATTTTGCTTATTTTTTTAGTATCTATATGAAATTTTCACAGATGATGTATTTCTGTAGCCGCTATAACAATCAACAAATATTTATAGAGGGCTTCTGTATAATAAACGTGATATTAAAATTTTATACCCAAAGGACAATGACCAAAAATGTATGGCGGAAAAACCCAGCGTCGATTAGAAAAACACATATACTGGTTGATAGCCCTTTAATTACCAAGCAATAATATGAAATCAATGTCACGACATATAGTTACCACAAATGTCTACAGGTGCCTAAGTTAACTTGAGACTTTTTTTGAAAGAAAAAGTTCGTGCTCAGGTCTCAAGTTAAGTTAGGTTTATAAAAAATGAAAATATATAAATATGAAATATTTTACCAATTTAAAACCTAATCACATTTTTACCGTTACCTGCGACTTGGGAGGAAGCCGCAGGTAATCGTTCGTTGTCAATAGTATGAGTAAAAGAGGGACATATAGTGCAAAACTGACATGACCAAAAATGTATGGCGGAAAAACCCAGCGTCGATTAAAAAAAAAACTATTTTACAGTGAAGGGCATTAAATGGACTACCTGTGAGTGAAGTTACTTTTTCGAAAAGTTATTACCATGACTTGTTTTGACAAGGTCATGTTTCGATATTAAAAAATGGTTTTTGGTTGAAATAATGATGTTTGTTTGGTCTTGATGGGTTGGTGTGTGTGTATGTATACACATGTGTATGTTACTATGTATGTATGGCTTTATTTATCACATCCTATTATTTACCTGCGGCTTCCTCCCAAGTCGCAGGTAACGGTAAAAATGTGATTAGGTTTTAAATTGGTAAAATATTTCATATTTATATATTTTCATTTTTTATAAACCTAACTTAACTTGAGACCTGAGCACGAACTTTTTCTTTCAAAAAAAGTCTCAAGTTAACTTAGACACCTGTAGACATTTGTGGTAATTAGATGTCGTGACATTGATTTCATATTATTGCTTGGTAATTAAAGGGCTATCAACCAGTATATGTGTTTTTCTAATCGACGCTGGGTTTTTTTTGGTCATTGTCCTTTTTGTTTAAGTAAATAGGTATATTCATGAATTACGTAACACCATATCTTATTTATTTTCTCATAGAAAGGGGATGAAAAGTAGAGTATATGACTCGAGAGCAAATTATTTTTGCCTCGGGCGATGTATACTTTGAATCCCTCGCTGCGCTCAGAATTCTACGTTAGAATCCCTCGCTACGCTCGGGATTCTATTCTAGAATTCCTCGCTTTGCTCGTGATTCAAAGTAACGCCCTCGCCGTAAAAATACTATTTTGCTCCCTTGTTATACAATCTACTATATTTTTACTTCTCGTTTCTATGATTGTTGATGCTTTTTTAAATGACCAATATAATCCGCAATAATAAATAATGTCCCAATATTGTATTAAGTCGTAGTTTTATATGTTTTTGAATTCATTTATATTTATGAATATTAAATTATGTACCTAGTAGCAGGTCTTCAAATCGCAAACAGATACCTTCAAGATTATCGTGCTTCATCTTAGACCGTATCAACATTTTCCATCGGTGTTAATAGTGGTCAAACGCTGCCTAATACGCTGTTTAAATAATAAGCCTATTTCCTTCACCAAGCTCCCATCTTTTTCTATGCAAAAATTTATCGTAATCTGTTTAGCGGTTTAGGTGTGAAAACGTAACAGACAGACAGAGTTACCTGACCTTGACCCTGACTGACCTTGTATACTACATTCTTGGAGTAAATGATTTTTGTTATTTATATTTGTTACTTTCGCAGTTATACTATTATATAAGTAGGAATTTAAGGCCCAACAAACGAGTATGATGGTAATTAATTAATACTAATTCTTTAAATATCAGGTACAAAATACGACTACAGAAAAAGTATGGTAGACCAAGCAGGCATCGTATACGTGAGAGGATGCGAAGTAGAAGGGATGCTGGATGCATCAGGTCGAGTCATAGAAGAAGGGCCCGAACCGAGGCCGGAGTTAGACGGAGACACGAGGACTTTCAGGCTACTGCTAGATCCCAACCAATACCGAGTGGATCTCGATAGAGCTAGCAAAGGAACTGAGGTAAGTCAGGAAGTAGAAGGGATGCTGGACGCGTTAGGACGAGTCATCGAAGAAGGGCCCGAACCGAGACCGGAGTTAGATGGAAACGGACATTCAGGCTACTGCTGGATCCCATCCAATACCGAGTGGACCTCGATCGTGCTAGCAAAGGAACTGAGGTAAATCGGGAAGTAGAAGGGATGTTGGACGCGTCAGGTCGAGTCATCGAAGAAGGGCGCGAACCGAGGCCGGAGTTAGACGGAGACACGAGGACTTTCAGGCTACTGCTGGATCCCAACCAATACCGAGTGGACCTCGATCGAGCTAGCAAAGTACCTGAGGTAAGTCGGGAAGTAGAAGGGATGCTGGACGCGTCAGGTCGAGTCATTGAAGAAGGGCCCGAACCGAGGCCGGAGTTGGACAGAGATACGAGGACGTTCAGGCTACTGCTGGATCACAACCACTACCGAGTGGACCTCGATCGAGCTAGCAAAGGAACTGAGGTAAGTCGGGAAGTAGAAGGGATGCTGGACGCGTCAGGTCGAGTCATTGAAGAAGGGCCCGAACCGAGGCCGGAGTTGGACAGAGATACGAGGACGTTCAGGCTACTGCTGGATCACAACCAATACCGAGTGGACCTCGATCGAGCTAGCAAAGGAACTGAGGTAAGTCGGGAAGTAGAAAGGATGCTGGACGCGTCAGGTCGAGTCATTGAAGAAGGGCCCGAACCGAGGCCGGAGTTGGACAGAGATACGAGGACGTTCAGGCTACTGCTGGATCACAACCAATACCGAGTGGACCTCGATCGAGCTAGCAAAGGAACTGAGGTAAGTCGGGAAGTAGAAGGGATGCTGGACGCGTCAGGTCGAGTCATTGAAGAAGGGCCCGAACCGAGGCCGGAGTTGGACAGAGATACGAGGACGTTCAGGCTACTGCTGGATCACAACCAATACCGAGTGGACCTCGATCGAGCTGGCAAAGGAACTGAGGTAAGTCGGGAAGTAGAAAGGATGCTGGACGCGTCAGGTCGAGTCATTGAAGAAGGGCCCGAACCGAGGCCGGAGTTGGACAGAGATACGAGGACGTTCAGGCTACTGCTGGATCACAACCAATACCGAGTGGACCTCGATCGAGCTAGCAAAGGAACTGAGGTAAGTCGGGAAGTAGAAGGGATGCTGGACGCGTCAGGTCGAGTCATTGAAGAAGGGCCCGAACCGAGGCCGGAGTTGGACAGAGATACGAGGACGTTCAGGCTACTGCTGGATCACAACCAATACCGAGTGGACCTCGATCGAGCTAGCAAAGGAACTGAGGTAAGTCGGGAAGTAGAAAGGATGCTGGACGCGTCAGGTCGAGTCATTGAAGAAGGGCCCGAACCGAGGCCGGAGTTGGACAGAGATACGAGGACGTTCAGGCTACTGCTGGATCACAACCAATACCGAGTGGACCTCGATCGAGCTAGCAAAGGAACTGAGGTAAGTCGGGAAGTAGAAGGGATGCTGGACGCGTCAGGTCGAGTCATTGAAGAAGGGCCCGAACCGAGGCCGGAGTTGGACAGAGATACGAGGACGTTCAGGCTACTGCTGGATCACAACCAATACCGAGTGGACCTCGATCGAGCTAGCAAAGGAACTGAGGTAAGTCGGGAAGTAGAAAGGATGCTGGACGCGTCAGGTCGAGTCATTGAAGAAGGGCCCGAACCGAGGCCGGAGTTGGACAGAGATACGAGGACGTTCAGGCTACTGCTGGATCACAACCAATACCGAGTGGACCTCGATCGAGCTAGCAAAGGAACTGAGGTAAGTCGGGAAGTAGAAGGGATGCTGGACGCGTCAGTGCGAGTCATCGAAGAAGGGCCCGAACCGAGGCCGGAGTTAGACGGAGACACGAGGACATTCAGGCTACTGCTGTTTTTATTTGTGTAACAACGCTAGAGAAAATGATCATCTTATTTCGAAGGAAACTTTTATATAATAAAAAAACTATTTCTGGTAGTATACTTAAATCTAATACCAGCTAATTTTAAATTAGATATGGATGATATCAAAGTTTCTATATTAGGAGGCTATGAATTTACTGACCTTATTCTGAACGAAGTGACCTAAATAAAAATACTTATACTTAATGACTTGGGAGTAACAGAGGCTGTTTTATCCCCACAGTCTGTAATGCAATTAAATCAAGGCCAGAAACCTGATACCACTTGTTAATTGACCAAACGAGTGAAGCGAGAGAGGTTCATTGGTGAGATGGGTCGGGCGCTAGTGTCTTTGTATGTTTGTTCGACGATAACTTGAGTACCGTTGCACCGATCTTCATGATTTTCGAGAAATATGTGTGTGTTTAAGGTCAATATAATTTTTAAGTTCGAAGATGAGCGGGGTGAGATAGGGGTGAAAGGGAGGGATGAGAATAAAATTATAAAGCAAACAAATATACTCGAATAGGGTATGAAATGAAAATCGATGACAATACTATATTAATTAGTAAAAATAGCAAAAATAAAAACATGTGAGGTCTTAGTTCGGGGCGAACTACTAGTACTAGTAATTTGAACATCTCAGACGACCTCCAAGATCATATTTCTGGTATAATGATGTTAACTGATTAACCACCTAGGTATATAAAAGTTACAAACCATAAAAAGCAAGTTGCTAATTGGGGCTACAATAACAGTAGCTATTTTAGTCAAACAAGGCTTTCTAGATGTTAGCTCTTCTTTAAAGGCCACTGGTACGCGGGTTTATAATTGAATTATGAGAAAAACAGTTATGATGTGTGATGAACAGTGATCGGAATTAGATGAGCTAAAATACATACCTACCTAAAGTTGGAAAAATAACAGAGACAAAGTGGAGACGCCTTATGCCTAAATATTTATTCGGGACTAAAATATTACATACAACTCCATTTCTCCGTAGCTGATGTGGTGGGCAAATTGTTAACCACTTAACTGTGGATTTAACACTGTTAATTATAATAATTGCTGTAATTCGCTCAGCTGATTAGGGTGGCCCAGTTTGTGAGTTGGCTACCATCACATCACTATAGCTCATGTTGTTTTCATCCGTAGATTTCTCCATAGTTCTATCCGATCCGGTGGTTGTCCTTGGCTGAATTTTATATTGCAGACAGGGATAATCGCCGGCTTGGTGTCCACTTCATAGTTTGCAAGTAAAATTGTTATTGAATTGGGCCTTTACGTGTTGGCTTCGGCTCCACGCACGCCTTCTAAAAGTCCAGGGCTCCCTAGCCCAGTGATACTGGACGTATAATAATGCTGTTAAACCGAGAAAGTATTGAACATCGTTATCTTTCAACAGGACGTGTATGAAACATTCAACATTGTGATGAGACGAAAACCCAAAGAGAACAATTTCAAGGCAGTCTTAGAGACCATAAGAGAACTGATGAACACCGAATGTGTCGTCCCTGAGTGGCTGCACGATATAGTCCTGGGTTATGGCGATCCTGGGCAAGCCCATTATACTAGGTAAGTCATACATAAGTCGGACTTAGGCGAACTAACGGCTATTTCAGTTTAAACTATCGCTTAGGACTTAGTTGAATGAGTCTATTGTAAAACCAAACCGTACCTACATATTAACATAAAGTATGTATAGATAAATTCAACTCTAATCGACCGTGGCTTTAGCCAGATGTCTGATGATGACTCACCAAAGATGATTTGCTATATCTAGTTCAATTACCCATTAATAGGAAAAGATATTCTGTGTCGTATCAAAATTGATTCTTTATAAACATTGATTAAACTGTAAAGTGGTTTCGCTTAAGTTTTGTGATTCATGGGATATTATCACGAATATCTTGTTACAATTTTTGATGCTCCTGTTCAAATATGGCGTATAATTTACATTTGCAAAGGTAGATTACGTCTTTTTACGTAGTATAATCACAGGGAGAAATAAGTGATTCTATCCATCTTGAATTTTGGCATAAGCTTCGATTTGAACCATACCTTGTGGCATAAAGTGTGAGTTGTGTCTATGTTATTGTAAACTAGCTCTGTTGTGCGGTTTCACCCGCGTAGGCCCTGATCCTGTAAACATTTTGAAAGATCTTTTTTTATTGAATGCCTAAATCATATGAAGAAGACACTCTCCAAATTTCAGCTCTGTTCAATCAGCGGGTTAAGCTGTGCGTTGATAGATTAGTCAGTCAATCAGTCAGGACAACGCATTTTATAGATAGATTCGATTTCCGAGGGACCCACAGAAAATACCCTGTCAAGATATGGTTCAAATCAAACCTGGGGCCGAAAGTCAAGCCATCCTTATAATTTTGTATGAAAAATGCACGGACGCGGCACAGACAACATGCAAAATAAAAGCTGTCTTCATACAAAATCTGTCTTTATATAAGAGTAGCTCGACCCGGACTCGGCCCGGTCTGCTCTAATAAGAATCATCCCTTATGCACAATGGAAAAGTACATTAAAATCTTGTAACTCAATATGTTATTAAAATCTACATTGTATGAAACAGGATGCCTAACGAAATAGCAACATTGGATTTCAACGATACATTTTTGGACATGGAACATTTGAGGAACAGCTTCCCCGGCTATGAGATCAAAGTGCAGACCGACGACCCGAGGAAACTCGTGAGACCTTTCAAGTAAGTCATTTCTTGGAGTTATTTCATTTGTGGGAGGTGACCTTCTGGTTGAATCCTATCGCTAATCGGACTTGCTGTCTTATTAAATTGGCTTAGGGATTAACAAATTAATTAATAAATAATACTCATTTTTGGAGTTCCGTACCCAAAGAGTAAAAACGGAACCCTTTTATTAACACTCCACTGTCTGTCCATCTGTCTGACTGTCACCAGTCTGTATCTCATGAATTGTGATAGGTAGACAGTTAAAATTTTGATGATGATATGACACAGATGATGTATTTCTGTTACCGCTATAACAATAAGTACTAAAATCAATATACAATAAATATAAATTTAAGCGAGGTCCCATACAATAATGGTACGAAGTCCCTCCTTGCGTGAGTACGACTCGCACTTGGCCGTTTTTCGGTTCCAATCACGTTGCTGTTTAGCATTTTCAAACGGCTGACGTTTCAAGGAATTTACAGTGCCTCCTGTTCACGGGTAGACTGAGACGTAATTTGTCACATTTAATATTCTAAACAGTTACCTATGCCAGTTTTTAGGGTTCTGTACCCAAAGGGTAAAAACGAGACCCTATTACTGAGACTTCGCTGTGTGTCTATCTGTCCGTCCGTCTGTCACCAGGCTGTATCTCATAAACCGTGATAGCTGACGAAAGAAACTAGCTAGATAGCTAATTACTCGATATATAATTACTCGGAATTTTAATCTTAGACATTCTAGGTGATCTCGATATTTTAATTTACGATGTTTTGTACATTGAGATTTTCAATATTAAACATTGATATTTAGTGCTTTCTTCTCATCTGAAACCACACTAAAATTATAATTTCAAGACTGGACGTATCAAAATGATCATGTATTTGTATACACGCTCTAATGTAATAAATAGTTATGACTTTGACTTTGAAAAGTAAAATAATTTTCTAGATACAAATATTTATAGACATTCTATCTAAGTATTTGTAAATCTATACTTAATATTATAAGCTGAAGAGTTTGTTTGTTTGAACGCGCTACTCTGAGGAGCCGCTCGCGCTGGTCCGATTTGAAAAATTCTTACAGTGTTGGATAGTCCATTTTTTGAGGAAGGCTTATAGGCTGTATTATATTTTTTTTAAATAGGCGGACGAAGTCGCGGACACTAGCTTGTGTCAATTATATAATTCAAATTAATTAGTACCCTAATCTTAACTCATAGACACACAAACAACAGCACGCCAACGTAAACTCAAGTGTTTATACTAGTCTTAATTTAAAACAACACAAAAAACCATAGCTTCGGGTGTTACATGACGTGCGAAGCTGAAATCGGAATGTTGTTTATTTAGTACATATCTTTGGAGAATTAGCGAATTTATTTGAATCGGTAATCGGCGCCTGAAACTGTTAAACTGTTAAAACCACATGATAACGTTTTATTTTTGGTTTTTCAACCGTTACGTAAGACTGTTTGAAATGCACTTGGAGATGTTAAAGGTTAGCCACATTGCTTTCCTGTAGAGGTACTTTACTGCCGCTCTAATAATAGTTTTTAAGGAGAGCAGATACATCCGGTCCGCAAACTACTAGATTTTTGAAAAAGTAACTAATTTGAAGAAAAAAAATGGATTTTTTATTTGCAGTAAGTAAGCCACTCAAGGACATTGTTTTCCAGCTGCTTTCACCTTAATCAGTATTTAAAACTATTTTAAATTTGAATAAAGCTGTATCGAAATAACAGCCAGTATTTGGATATTTAATATCAAAATACGGCGCTGTGTGCAAAGTCCTACGCAGCGTCCTACGTGGGCGATCGGATGCGAACGCGATGCGGCGCGGTGCGGCGCGGAAACAAGGAACAGTCGAGAATCGCGCCGCATCACATTTTACGTGCATTTGGTCACGTAGGACACTTCAATAGCTATCGACTGTTCCTTGTTTCCGCACCGCACCGGATCGGATCGCTTCGCAATCGCGTTCGCATCCAATCGTCCACGTAGTACGCTGCGTTACAATACTTACTTAGAAGTATGATTATGTTTTTTTTTGATAATTGCTTATTTGATTTGACATTTAACGAATTTTATTGTAGGTAATCTATACTTAATATTATAAAGCGAAAGAGTTTGTTTTTTTGTTTGTTTGTTTGAACGCGCTAATCTCAGGAACCACTGGTCCGATTTGAAAAATTCTTTCGGGGTTGGATAGTCCATTTATTGAGGAAGGCTATAGGCTACTTTTGATTCCGATATTCCCACGGGATCGGGACTTATGCTGGTGAAACCGCGGGGAGCTGCTAGTTACTATTATAAAGCGGAAGAGTTTGTTTGTTTGTTTGTTTGAACGCGCTAATCTCAGGAGCCACTGGTCCGATTTGAAAAATTCTTTCGGTGTTGGATAGTCCATTTATTGAGGAAGGCTATAGGCTACTTTTGATCTCGATATTCCAACGGGATCGGGACTTATGCGGGTGAAACCGCGGGGAGCTGCTAGTTGATAAATAAAGCTTGTGATTTCATACGCCGAACTGGCCAATATAGAGGAACTTATACTTATTGTTGACTTACCACCACCTGTACACCAATCTATATCTATATATGTAAAAGAAAGTCGTGTTAGTTACACCATTTATAACTCAAGAACGACTAAACCGAATTCACTGTAAAATGGTGGGAAAGTAGCTTAGAACCAGGAGAACGACATAGGATACTTTTTTTTTCTCCAAACAGCTAGTTATTAATAAATGATTTATTGATTGTAATAATTATGATTAAATAGTTGGAACTATGGAGAATGACATAGGTTACTTTTAATGCCAATCTTGTATTCATTATTTTCTTTTCCTTTAGGTTGACGTTTGAAAATGTATTGCGGAAGCTCGAGTTGGGCGAGAATGCGATGGACGAAGACGATCCGAAGAAAGTGATCGTAGTGGAGCCGCACGTGCAGCCGAAGCGGGGACCTTACCTCTACAATGAACCGAAAAAGTTAGTATTTACTTTACTACTTCATGCTGTAATTTAAGACAAAGGTCTACCTACTCGTTTTCCATACAAACGTAATCGACTGTTTCTTCTCTGGATAAGGACATTCATCATCATCATCATCATCATTTCAGCTGAAAGAAGTCCACTGCTGGACATAAGCCTCCCTCATTGATTTCCAGAGGCTTCGGTCATAAGCGGCCTGCATCCACCGTGAACCCGCGGCCTTAACCAAGTCGTCCGTCCATCTCGTTGGTGGACGTCCAACGCTGCGCATTAAAACTAATATGTTCATGCCATAAAACCAACATCTGCCATTATCATGCCCCTACGTTGTTTTTTACAGGTTTCGATTCCACGGGATCTGGACCCGCAAGTCGAGATCCCATGGAAATTCATAAAAATCCTTTCTAATCGGATGCTTACATTGCTTAGAGAACACACTCTCCAAATTTCAGCTCTGTACTACCAGCTTAGGCTGTGCGTTTATCAGTCAGTCGTGTCAGGACAAAGCATTTTAAATATGTAGATTAAAATTTGTATATGCAATTTCAATTACAAATTATGTTTAGGATGACACAGCAATCCGGTTCTATTATGGCCGGACGGATGAACTATTTTTGCTCTATCCCTATATGGCACGACGGGGTTTTTGTAGAGGTCTGACTTGTTCCAAGGTCATCTAGTCTTTTTAACTTATCCGCTGTTATTATAGTGCATAAATCACCACTATCTCACCTGATGGTAGGCAATGGTGGGGTCTAAGATGTAGCACACTGACCTAGAAAGCCAGCTCACTCACGATTTGAAGACTCAAATTGTACACGCTAGGAAAAACAGTATTTTTCTATCATTCTCTCACTACAGTGTACCTACTCTTACTCAAAACTATTGTTATTTTTATTTTAAACAATGTAATGTACAAATGCTATGATCGAAAATATTCAAAAAGAAAGCGACAAAAAATAATAAACAATTTTCAGGGATTTTTAGTTTAGGTAGGTAGGTATTTACTAGAGATGGGCCGACTAGTCGGCAGTTTAACCGACTAGTCAGCATAATTTGCCGACTAGTCGGCACCTGCCGACTAGTCGGTTAAACTGCCGACTAGTCGTCAACTAACAATTGTGCAATAAAACCAATATTTATTTAATTAGTAGTACAGTTTAGAAGGTGGGAAGTCAGAAAAACGTAAACAAAACATGTCATAGCTTATATACATCATCTAAACATCTAAAATGTCATAACTATGCCTCAGCTCCATTTTTTTCCAACTTTTCTTTTTATTTCAACGATTTTTTTGGAATTTTCACTGTTGGCTTTCGAATTGCGAATTTATCAAAAGTGATTATGATTAACCCAAATGCCTTGGAATTATAATGATCTGCATTGCCGACTAGTCGGCCGACTAGTCGGCAATTTTGGAACCGACTAGTCGGCTAGTCTGCTAGTCGGCAGAACCCCTAGTCGGCCCATCTCTAGTACTTACATTTAACGTATATATTATACGTAAAATGCAATAAAATAATAAAGAACGTCTGTCGACTATATCTTTGTGATACCATAAAGTAAAGTACCACCAGCTACGGAGTTAACACTATACGTTTGCTTGTAGGAACAACATACTGTTCACGCCAACTCAAGTGGAAGCAATCCGGTCCGGCATGCAACCGGGACTCACTTTAGTAGTCGGACCACCTGGGACTGGTACGTATATACTTATTTTTACTTGATTAACATTGAGATAAAATGCTATGGAGCAGACATCGAAATCAGATTGATTGTGCTTGTGTCGATTCGAGAGCAACAGTATCAGAATGGTTTATTTGTATTAATTATGGTACATGCAGTGGTCTTACAAAAAGATATACAGGTTCATCATATTTAGCGATTAAATTGCGTACAAATATTTAGGAAAATAAATAATTGTCAATAAAACTGCGTACATTTAAATTTCGTGTGCTCTCTGCTTGAGTCTAATGCAAGATCTTGAATACTAATAGACTGTTTTTCTTTTGGCAAAATGCTTTCAAAAACTTTAGTACCCAAGCAAAGGCATATTACCTAGTGTGGTAAACACTAAGGTCAGTCTATTAGTTTAGAACTAATAGTCTTATTAGTTTAGAACTAATAGACTGACCTGACTGAAGAAAATTTATCATTTCTCACTCATATGTACTCCTGGCTCTCGTCCAATTGTACCCAGTCACAAACCATAATTTTACGGATTTAGTATAAATAGGCAGATTACGAATCAACTAATGTGTAGGTAACGCTTCGGCCAATCAAAGCGTAGGTAGGTAACGCATCGGTCAATCAAAACATAGGTAAAACGCATTGGCGAATCAAAGCATAGGTAGGTAATGCTTTGGCCATTTAAAATATGGGTAGGTTGATAACGTTTGTCCATTCAAAAAGCTTGATCATAACTTCCTCATCGGGCCCGAACGGTGACTTAAGAAAAGTTGACCGAACGGTGACATTTATTTTGTAGAAAATTCTCGGTATTAGCCGTCAACTGTTTTCATCGGCAATAATCTAACTTCTCATCTGAGCGACGTTCCCGATTGCATCCCTCTCGAGAGCCCGGGGTCCGCTGAACTCCCAAAATATTTGGGGTCGGCACAGTAGGTGAATCAACATTAACCACACCTAATGCAAATGGATTTGGCAATATTTTGACTGCAGCCCAACCCTCTTTGGGAATAAGTTAAGGGGACAAAATATAAACCCTTCTGATTTTTCAATGACAGAAATTACTTCAAACCTTTCCTTCTACATGTCGTCTCTATACGTGAGCAACATAACTCTCTGACTTTCACTGAATTCCTTGTAAGAATTGTTGAATATTGATCAATTGATCGAGCTTTTAAGGCAGCGTCCCTAATTAGCCCTTTCACTTCGTTAAGTGTATGTAAAAAAACTATGCGATGATGACTTATTTATGTGTCACATGAGGCCATCATATTTCCTCTCTATCAAGTATGTATTTTGTTGTACACTCAATTAGATATAATGTATGTAGTAGGAACTAGTGGCATTGCCACAAACATATTCCATGTTCCTTTAACGTGAAATAAATATAAAAAGCCGCTGCATCACTGACAATATTTTTACGTCTATCGTAAACGTGAAATGAGCGTCGCTGCGGGCGCTAAGTCGATGAAAAACGCTTAAAACGTCAAAAGCATCATTGAGTTTGCGGTTGCGTTACCAACTGTCGTTTACTACCGTCTTCATTCTTGCAGCTTCATTGCTCCGGTACCAATCGGGACAATCTGGTTGTGCCATTTTGGGCACGACGTGGCTCTCCTTTAAGAGAACCGAATCTAGCATTTGGGGACACGGTCTGTCTATAAGAGATCCCTGGCGTTGGCCCCTGGGGGTGGCCTGACGGTACAGCGGACCCCCTCTCTTTATACCCTTGCTGGTTGGCTGAGCATAGCTGGGGACGCTATAACATATATGCGTATTAGGGAACTGGGTTTGCTTGTCTTCATTCTGATGTCGTTTACACTGAGATCAATGGGTATACTTGTTAATAGGTACCTGTTACAAGTAGAGTTTCGTGCTATATTTATTTATGTTTGCAACACAAACGCTAGAGTGTTCTTGATTCATGATGATTGATCGTCGACTTTGGCTGAGTTTTTAGAAATTCTACAAAATAGCAGTTTTCCTCTAAATTTATCAGGCATTAGCGTAACTACGTCAATTCACCGAAAACTTCATTTGTGTACATGCTATGGTGCACGTATACGCATCGCTAATTCACTTACATAAATCAAGTAAATTAGTATGTTTGTATACCATACCTACAGTCTATATAAGTCCTGTTATGTTTGGATACCTGGTAAAAATAATGCCTAATCTATTTGCAGTAGGTGTGGTCAATGATTATTTTCCTCCTGTCCTGACCACAAATTATTTAGGGTTTAAGCGGACCCTGGGTTCCCAGGAAAGATGCAAAAGGGAACATCCTTTAGATGAGGCCAATACACACAAACTTTCACCTTGATGATGTGGCTACATAGAGTCGCGAAGATTCGTGTCGCGTTGTCGCGATAAAAAGTTCGTGTTTGATCTACAGCAAAGTGCTTGAATCTAAAACATCGCGATAGGATGAATTCTTTGGCCACACTTGTCGCGACAACGCGATTTTTTTCTCGTTATCACGATAATGTAGCCACAGAGTTACAATGTTTGTATTTGTACTTGGCCCCGCAACACACATTGACTACTTTTTATACCAATATTCTCAAACAATCGGAACATACGCAGGTGAAACAGCAGGGCATAGCTGGTTTATAATTTGAGTCGGTTGAAAAGTAAACACAGCCTCGCTTAAACCATTGCCCAGATAATCTGATGCATTTTAGTTAAAAGCATTTTGCATTGAATGGTATAATTTATAGGCGTAGCTGATTTATTGTAATCATTTGTTTTGATTATAATATGTCTGGCGCGTCGGATTGTATACTTTCAACGGTGAACTGAAAGTGAAATTTACTATTAAAATCTAAACGGTTTTCTTAGATGTCGGCTAATAACTTTAAACTGTTTGGAACTTTAGGCTGTATTCGGACGTTTCTGACAGAGGCTTTAGATAAATATTGCTTAGACTAAGCTCTGTAGCCCCCGGCAAGGAATAGTAAATAGCTACCCCATTTCTATCCAGCTTAAGAGGGTGGGTACTGTTAAATTACTACATCTCATTTACATCTCATTTGTTTTATATTATTTCCAATAAAAAGTAATTTACGCTGTAAAAATGAACGAAATGTATCTCCGTTTTATTTCATTTCAAATGAATATTTTGGAAAACCTTGTGGTGGGGGCCCTGTAAAAGTAAAATCTTAATCCGAATAATACCGATATTAAGGTAGAAAACTAAATTTTTCATACTTCTATTTTGGTATTATGTTTGTATGGCATTTCCATACAAACATAATACCAAAATAGAAGTAACAGTAGGTACCCACCCTCTTAATATACGGTTTTTTTTATTTTATTTGTTAAAAGTAAGGAAATCTATCCTTCGAGGAACAGACCCCTTAACCGTCTACAATTCATGAATCAGCCTGCCCACTACAATTATAACAATATACGATCGAAATAAATCGATATTATCGATGCTTGACTAGGTATCGGATCGTTAAATTCTAAACAATCGTGTCCTCGCCGTTCCAACCAGCTAAAAGGAACTGCATACTCATAATATTGTATTTATATTTCGTCGGCTTTATAGTATACGAAATGCATAGGTACTTTTTCCCTTTTTTAAGTGTTTTTCGTTCATATAGAGCCTCATAATTAGGCCCTTGTACATGATTTTAAGACGCGGGTTTCCTCGCGATGTTTCTCTTCACATTTGTCTCAAAGAAAAAGACGATTGTGCGCGGTCGGCCGGGATTCGAAACCACGACCCTCGGAATGAAAGTCAGGAATCTACCAATAGACCAACACCGCTTTACCTATTTATTTCGAATACCTCCAAACAGCTTATCTCCAAGCCAACTAGCACCAACTTACTACAATCCTAAAAATTAAACTATCCAAAAATTGCGAAATTTGCACCTTCCGCCTGTCAAGCAGACGCTAGATGTTTTAACCACTGGACTGAACCGATAGACTGTCTTTTCCCCTTTAGTTCCTTACTGTTGCTAAACTGTTTTTTAAAATGACCTTTATGTTTCAAATTAAAGACATTTTTCGGTTTGAATCGCGTGGTGTTTATTTTTTTTTTTTTTTTTTTTTTTTATTTATTTATTTAGAACAACACTTAAAATAACATATACATAGCTCTGCCAAACTGTATAGCAGTTTGTCGGCAGTAGTTCTCGTTGCTTACATTTATACAGGTGTTTTTAATTTATTACAACTACAATTACTATTAGGTTACTACTACTACTATTATTTATTAGTTTTCATAACATGGCTATGGGCAAAGTGACAAATAATGTTTTTTTAGGAGTTTTTTCAAATACTTTTTATGTTTTACATTATCTATTAGCTCAGGGGGCAATCCGTTAGACAATAAAGGTGTGAGGTATCTTCTTGTTCGTTCCCCAAAATAGTTAACCATTCGCGGTACAGAATACACTTTTTTTTTAGAATTGCGGGTTGGAAATTTAAATATTCTGTCAATTTTGTTTTCATTACAATTAAATTGTTCTGTGATTATATATTTTTCTACTTTAAGTTCTATTGGTAAAACATTACAAATTTTAAAAATTCTATCATACTCTCCTTTTAATTGTAATTTTCGGGAGGGACTTATGAGTAGTTTTAATAGTCTGATTTGCTGGTCCCTTATTTTGTTTGTATAAGTTTTAAAGGTGAGTCCATATGCCCCTAACCCGTATTCTATAATTGCATCTGCTAGTGCATAATACAGTACATACATTATCTTTTTACTAACAATATATTTCAAGTTGTACAATTTACCTACAATTGCTCGCAGCCTACTACACACAGTCGTCACATGCAGATCCCAGGTAAAGGTTCATTTTAGTTCAAGTTAAATAATAAAGTTTAATAAGAAAGTAAATCTATTATTTACTTTCTTATTAAACTTTATTATTTTATATCATTGCAAATGACATAGACATAGAGCCTGCGTACACAGGAACGTTTTGATATATTTTTAATAATTAATTTTTGATAAGACGGTAGTTTCACTGTAACTTTTTAATACATTAAAATGACAAATCACATCTTAGTCTCTCCTGAAGAAGAGACCTGGAAAGGTCTCGAAACGTTGAGCGTTGTAACAATGCTAAAAGTAATAAACACCACGCGATTCAAACCGAAAAATGTCTTTAATTTCAATACAACATCGCGAAAACAGAAGAAAAATCTTCATGTTTCATTTAATAAATCTTAGGTAAAACCGACGTAGCAGTCCAGATAATATCGAACATATACCACAACTTCCCTTGGCAACGCACCCTCGTGGTGACTCACAGTAACCAGGCCTTGAACCAGCTGTTCGAGAAGGTAGCCGAGCTGGATGTGGATGAGCGCCATTTACTGCGTCTTGGACATGGAGAAGAGGCGCTGCAGACTGATAAGGACTTCTCAAGGTTAGTGCCAGTGAAGATGAGATAGCAAATAATTGTAAAAAATATGCACGAAATCCCAGATACCACCCAGAAATAACCTAAAATACTGGGAATACCCAGATTAACATTGGAGTCTTCAAGTCAAGAGTGGATAGGTTACTTCTAGGCAAGCATGTTACACCATGGACCTCATCGTCGCTTCCCATCAGGTGAGATGAGGTCAAATGCTAGCCTATCCCATGTAAAAAATCCTTTTTAAATTTACACGATTTGATAACGTTTCGACTCTGTTAAAATAGTTTTGGTCATGCAAGGAGACCAGGGCCACCTGATAAATACCAGATTGGTAATTACAACAAGGAACAAAATAACAGGGCCACAGATGAATAGTGAGGAGCCCGAAATCAAGAAAGTTTTGAATCAATCTGGATCTTAAGGGCTAAAAATATAGAACAGGACTTTGAGGAGCTGTAGAGCAGTTGTGGGTTCAATTGTAGTTCAACAGTGCTATTAGTGTTGTTTTTAAATGAGAATTTAAACAGTTATCCTTGAAACTCTGCCTGATTGGGGACCTGATGGCTAGATGAACGTTCCTTTATTGTAAACTTATCCTTCCACACAGATACGGTCGTGTAAACTACGTGCTAGCCAAACGCCTGGAACTGCTGGAAGCTGTGGGCCGTCTACAGAGCACGGTGGGGGCGGGGGGAGACGCGGGCGCGACTTGCGAGCTGGCGCATCATTTCCACGTGTACCATGTCCGGCCGAGGTGGCAGAAGTTCACCGACGCCTGTGCCAGTGATAAGGTACAGTTTTATATAGATGCAGCTGAAACTGCTGGAAGCTTCGGGCCGTATACAGAGCACGATGGACGCGGGAAGAGTCGCAGACGCTCCTTGTGAGTGTGCAATGCTAGGACTAAGTGGCTGAAGTTCACCGATGACTGTGCCCGTTGATAAGTTATAGCTTTATATAGATAGAGCTGGAACTGCTGAAAGCTGCATGCCGTCTGCAGAGTACAGAAGTAAGATACAATTTTAAAGTTTAAAACATTATCATCTCTGTCGGTGGATTTCTATTGGACAATAACCTTCCCAATGATCTCTATCTGCAATGGTCTTACGCTATCCACTTCCTACGGTTTTTCACGAATATTGCAAATATGCTTACCCAAAATTCAATGCACTCAGTTTCGATTCAAGACAAGACAACAAGACAAGTAAGACGCTTTGGTTGCTTTTTATACCATTTAGATAATTACATGGTCTTTAACGCGGTAAACAGTGAACATTCACCTATGACGTGGAAGGTTACGGATTCGATTCTCCGAATATCACTATAAAGATCCCAATAAATAAATTTAAAAAATAGGGTTTATCTATCATACAGGTAAACCTACCATAAGATTTACGACCGAAGAATTTATTGCCAAAGAAGGGAACCACAGAAATTCTTAAAGTTATATTCCTTTTTGTTTTAGAATAAATCCATTGAGACGATCAGTAAAGAATTCCCGTTCCACGAATTCTTCGACGACGCTCCCAAACCACTGTTTCCTGGTAAATCTTATGACGAGGATATGGAGATTGCGAAGAGTTGTTACAGGTACGTAACAAACATCTCGTCTTATAATAAAGGAAAACAGGACAAAAAGTCTGTATTTGGACGCAAATAAAAAATATTGTCTAGGTTACGTAGGAGAAACATTTGTAATTTTTTTTTGAGCTTCTACATTGGGGGGAAAATCTCTTAATCCGTCTGTCTTCGTAAGAGATAGAATTGATATAACATACCATAGTATGCGTTATAAATTTCTTATGATGTGCCTTATAGGCTTTTATCTCTATTCATCTATCGATCGAACTAATAAATATCCAAAGATACACATTATCCACAATTGGATTCATTGGAAATCTCATTCAGCAAGATCAACTCCCACTTGTTCTTTATTAGGGATCCGTAGTAACTATAGTATATAACTAAGATTGTTTGGTACAGGTACATAGACCACATATTCGAGGAGTTGGAAGAGTTCCGCGCGTTCGAGTTGCTGCGCTCCGGCCTCGACCGCTCCAAGTACCTGCTGGTGAAGGAAGCCAAGATCATCGCCATGACTTGCACGCACGCCGCGCTCAAGCGCTCCGAGCTGGTGCAGATGGGTATGTACATACATTGTGATATACACTGGCACATATATATATATATTTACATAGATAGATTTATTTCTCGAAAATGGTTTTCAAAATCTATATCCAAGGCTTTGCCCTGACTGACTTACTGTTCAAGGTACCTACAGCCTAAACCGCTGATAGTAGAGGGCTGAAATTTGGGGTGTGTGTTCTTTACATTACGTAGATATGCGATAAGAAAGCATCTTTGACAATTTCCACGAGGTCGGGACTTATGTGGGTGAAACCGAGCGACACAGCTAGTTGTTGATAATTTTGCTAAAGTTAAGATGTTAATGAATTTTTGCGAAAAAGCCAATAATTTCAGAAAAAAATCTAAGATAAAACTTTAAAAAGCAGTTCAGTTACATCGTAAATTAAAGAACAACTTATATCCTTTATCGAATCACCAAGTCTTAACAGCCCTCCCATTTAAACCAATTCAATGAAATCAGCATCAATTTGGCGAATGACCAAAAAACCATTACATCTCATCAAAAGAAGCACGTCACGGGTTTTCACTGAGCGTCATACCAGTTTGTCTAATCATGTAATCGTTTGTAATAATTTCTACCAAACGTGATCCAACTTTTTCATATTATAACCTAACAATTTGTTTTTAGATTACCTACATATAAGATAACAAAGGGTATAAGGTCATTTGTACTTACTTTTCACCCGCGTAAGTCCCGGGGGAATATCGGGATACAAAGTAGCCTATGTGTTATCTCAGAACTCCAGCTGGCTATATTTCAGTTTCCTCACATAATCAGTATAATCTTTTTTACGTGAAATTCCTACTTAATATACAAATTCACGTTCGTATACTTACAAACTTTCACGTTTATGATATAAGTAGGATGTGTGAGTTTGTGTGTATATTTTATCTCGTCAAGCAAAAATACTAAACGGAGGCTCGCAAATAACGCAACTCGATATTGCCGCAAGATTGAAATTGATGTCCGTTTAACTGCGAGGTGCAGATTGTTCCAATGATTTTGTATTTGCTTTGTCGTTGATGTTGTGGTTTTCTTTAATTGATTGATTATAGTTAACGAGTATTTAATTTTTTTACTCAAAAATAATTTTCGGAATGACTTAGCAATTTTCGTTTGACTACGTCCTAATTCACATCTCGATCTTTTGATAATATTGTTTCAAAACTTTTATACCATGCGTTAAGCAAAGCAAGCGGACTTGTCCGTATTCAGATACGTAGATCAGTGCAGCAACTCGTCTTTAATTTCGTCTGTCTGTTGTGTGCTCTTTTCCAAAGAAATCTTCACATCTATCTCTTGCCTTTCCTTTCTCATTTTACTTGTTTGATCAAACTCCGCTAACGCTTCACCATCATTTCAGGCTTCAAATACGACAACATACTAATGGAAGAATCGGCTCAGATCTTAGAAATCGAAACGTTCATCCCGCTTCTGCTGCAAAACCCTCAAGACGGTCGTTCTCGACTGAAGCGCTGGATCATGATCGGGGACCACCACCAGCTGCCTCCGGTGGTCAAGAACATGGCCTTCCAGAAGTACTGCAACATGGAGCAGAGCCTGTTCACCAGGATGGTGAGGCTCGGCGTGCCATATGTGGAGCTGGACGCGCAGGGACGTGCCAGGCCGAGGTGAGTTAAGGGTTCCTGAAGGCCTTTTCATCTATTTTTTTTTTAGATGATAAATATAGCGCAAGCAACTTTTAATCCATGCTATTTATGGCGCTGTAGTGCCCGGATCATTGTTAGGTGGAGTAGGCTTGCCCAGCACCTATGCCACCCTCCCAGCTTAGTCAGCCATGCCCAGAGGAAAGAACAGGTCAATAAGTCTGGAGCTAACTAAGCCGTGGGTTTCCTCACGATGTTTTCCTTCACCGTAAGAGCGATGTTAATAACGCACATAACTTTCCTGAAGGGCAGAACACATAATATATTGGAAAGCTGATCTAAGGTGGTCAATCTATAGCCGCGCGCACTTTAGATAGTTACGTATCTGTCCGAATTTCATTAGTGCGAAAACTAACGTGCAAACTGCATACGACTTAGTCGTACTTATACGAACGTTTGGTTCAAACACAATGCTAACGTGTTCGGATTTTAAAACTCATTCGTACGAAAAAAGTATATTAGTTTACGTTCTTATATTGTGTCGCGAAATTAGGTTGTATAGTGTTTTTTATTCAAAAATCTTCTTTTTATACGTATAATATCTATATCTATACATACATATTATAAATCTGTAGACATAAAAAAATCTGTAATGGGGTGCCACGCGCAAAGCTGTTTGCAGAGGCGCTGGCATTGGATGATCTTTTTAGGGTTCCGTACCTAAAGGTAAAAACGGGACCATATTACTGAGACTTCGCTGTCTGTCTGTCTGTCTGTCTGTCTGTCCGTCCGTCCGTCCGTCCGTCTGTCCGTCTGTCACCAGGCTGTATCTCATGAACCGTAATAGCTAGAAGGTTGAAATTTTCACAGCAGATGTATTTCGGTTGCCGCTACAACAACAAAACTAAAAACAAAATAAAACAATTATTTAAAAGGGGCTCCCATACAACAAACGTGTTTCAAAAATAACAAGGAGCTTAGTTCAATATGAGGTCGCTTCTGATTGGTCAGGACAAATCGAGTTGGTCATGGAATTCAAAATGGCTGCCCTATCTGTCAAATATACCAGTCTGCCTTACTTACCAAAGAGTTTCTTATAAGTTTCAGTTACGGAACCCTTTGTGCGCGAGTGTCGCACTTGCCCCGTTTTTTTTTTCGATGATGGTCCTCCACCAATGGAAACGCCGAGTTTTTTTTTATTCTTTGGGTCTCAGACCGATATGGCCAATTTGGCGCCGAGAATTGTAAAAAACACCTGTGTGACAGTTCTTAATTCAAACCTAAGATTAATCGACTCGCGCCCTCTGCCGGGATAAAAAGTTAGTGTTCCTCCTAATTGAATTATATCCAAAAAAAAATGCAGATCGCCTCAAAATCGGTAGCTAAACACAAATTAAATGTTCCCGCTAATCTCAGAAACGGCTAATCCGATCCTAACCAAATTTGGTATACAGATAGCTATAGACCCGGATTAACATATAGGCTACTTTTTGTCCGGATATCCGGTCAGGTTATCCGGCAATAGTGTTATTTCTGCTTTTACTTAATTCGTTTGAATGTTTTATTGAAGAAGTGTGTTGTGTGGAATTAACACGGTATGTCCGGATATCCGGCAATGAAAAAAAAGCCGGATATCCGGCAATTTAAAAAAAGCCGGATTTCCGGATATTTTACTTAATTAGTTTGATTGTTGTATTGAAGAAGTGTGTTGTGGGGAATTAAAACATGCTATCCGGATATCCGGTCATTTGGAAAACGAAACCGGATAGCAGGAAATTCTTAAAGACCGTATACCTATGTGTCTCCATATGTCCAGATCTGTCTGAACGTACGAAAATTCTTTATAATGGCTGTTTTTAACCGACTTCAAAAAAGGAGGAATTTCTCCATTAGACCCGTATATTGTTTGTATGTAGGTATGTATGTGAATATGTTCCCGCCGTACTTCGTATATGAAGTCCGATTTCGATAATTCTTTTTTTACGGCGAGAGATGGTGAGAGGAGTGCCAGATTGGAGTTCCATAAAATCTTGGTAAAATCTAATGAGAACCTTCGGAATGATGAGCAGAATAGCATCCCACAATGCAGTAAATCACATTTTTTTGGACTTTTATCGATAGAATCGGCTTATAAAGAACTAGGTAGAAATAGATAGACAACCCGAAACCACCTTCTCATTACAAGACTCCTAAATGATTAAAGTTAATGTTACAATTTTAATGATTTTTACTGCTTTTGCTTAATTAGTTTTTGTTATTTAAAATGACATTACTCAGGATGAGGCGCATAATATGCTTTTGGATAATGCAATATAGGTATATTTGTGCAAGAATCATCAAAATCGGTTTATTATTTACGAAGATCACCATACGTTTCCGTCATACCAACGTCCTTCCATATATCCAAACTTTACCTTTTTATAATATTAGTAGGTACCAGTAGATGAGCAGCGCGGGTTACCTCCACACGTTACCTACCACGGTCAGTATTTCAATGGGCCACCGTTTAAGTGTGGAATTTTGCACAGTGGGAGGTAACGTGTTGGAAGAGAGAGGCCAAAAGTTTGGATATGGACCGTCATCGTCTGAAAGTTGGCGATATACAGATATCCACAAAATTAAGTTGGGTATGTTGTAGATAGGTATATTATAATTTAAATTTCAGAACAGCTGGACCGATTACGATTATGTATTTAGATAGCTGAATCTAACTATTTTTCCTTCCCTTTATTCCGCCGTTATTTAAGGGCGGGTCTCCTAACTTAACAGCTGCAAGTTGATCTGTCTCGGATTATCGTTATTGCCAATTTGGCTTGCTTGAGGACTTTCGCAATAGTTGACAACCAGGTCGAAGGCCTCTACCTCTCTATTAGAGCTATTTCAGCTATCTGATGTATTTAGATAGCTGAATAACTCATAGCGATATTTAATAACAATATGACAATTGAATTTAATTCACCACGCAACTGGGTGGAATTGGAACTAGCCGAAACCCGACGGGTTTCGAGCAACAGCTAGTAACCAATAAATACTTAACTTTAAATCCTTCGTGCTCCGGTTCCCAGCGTCGGTGAAAGATGTCTTGTTTTCTGCCGACTTCTGGCCAGCTGGCATTGGGTACCGCCGATTTAGGGAAGCGCGTCCGATTTTAGAAAACCCTAAACTCTAATTTTAGTTTATATTATCTGTATGTATGTTAGTCTATAAGGTATATATTTATATGAATATTTATTAAATGTCATCTTCATTTTTATATTGGTATCTCGGTTACTGCGATCAAGCTGTGCTTAGTGTGGAACTGATTTATAATGTAATTTGGGAAATGTTTAATAAGTTTCATAAGAATAAATAAATATTGTATTGTATTGTATTGTAAATAGTATGGATGGAGTCATTATTAGGGTGTGCTCCGCTAAAATTATTTCGCCATCTTCAATTAGTATAGATGTGCTGCGCTTAAATCATGTTGCCATCTTATGTATCAATGTACCTGAATCTACGATGCAATGGTCCCTACTAAATTATCTAAGTTATTTTAATTGTGAGAATTGAATGGGACACGATTCACCTTAATTAATACCATTGAATTGGAGCTGCAAACTATTTTAGTTGTCAACATCTAAAATTGAATACTTCAATATATTACGGAAAATTCTTGTATTTAAGCTACTACAAACATTGATACCTAGAAGTCATTAAATAATATATTCCCAGTATTTATTTTTTTGTGTACCTATACACAATAATTTGATAATAGTCAGCAATTAACCTGTATTTAATAATGAAGTGATGATCTTTTACGAGTATGTCATGCATCATTAGAAGATTATTAAACTGGCTAGTCTGCGTACCTATACTTCTCCATACAACGAGGGCAAAAAGAAAAACCTCTTTTCTACCCCTTTACAATATCCGATACCGGTGTTTTTTTGTGTAAGTACTTCAGAGATGTTTTCTTAAGCTTTTACCTTATTTAAATTTGTTTTTTCGTTTTGTTTAATATCTACTGAAATATTATGTTCATTAAAGAATATGTATACAAATACATGATATTTTTAACTTGCACTATTTCAACACATTTTACATTTTTCCCGGCTCTTTTAATTTTTAAGTTCTCTTACCTCAACGTTTCGACTTTTGTACAATGAGTTCATTTATTACAAATACACACACACACACACACACACACACTCTCTCAAAAATAACAAATCGTTCCTCTTTTTAATATAAGTGTAGAATAAAAAATTCGGTGAATGTGAAATCAAATCAAATTGACCATAAATTCATAATAACATCGTTTAACATTAATACGTATATGTATGTTATAGCATCTGCAACCTGTACCGGTGGCGGTACCGCGCGCTGGGCGACCTGTCCCACGTGACCCGGCTGCCGGAGTACCGCGCCGCCAACGCGGGGCTGCGCCACGACTTCCAGCTCATCAACGTGGACGACTTCAATGGCGCCGGCGAGACAGAGCCCAGCCCATACTTCTACCAGGTATTGTTACGTATATGTTGGGTATAGCATCTGCAACCTGTACCGGTGGCGGTACCGCGCGCTGGGCGACCTGTCCCACGTGACCCGGCTGCCGGAGTACCGCGCCGCCAACGCGGGGCTGCGCCACGACTTCCAGCTCATCAACGTGGACGACTTCAATGGCGCCGGCGAGACAGAGCCCAGCCCATACTTCTACCAGGTATTGTTACGTATATGTTGGGTATAGCATCTGCAACCTGTACCGGTGGCGGTACCGCGCGCTGGGCGACCTGTCCCACGTGACCCGGCTGCCGGAGTACCGCGCCGCCAACGCGGGGCTGCGCCACGACTTCCAGCTCATCAACGTGGACGACTTCAATGGCGCCGGCGAGACAGAGCCCAGCCCATACTTCTACCAGGTATTGTTACGTATATGTTGGGTATAGCATCTGCAACCTGTACCGGTGGCGGTACCGCGCGCTGGGCGACCTGTCCCACGTGACCCGGCTGCCGGAGTACCGCGCCGCCAACGCGGGGCTGCGCCACGACTTCCAGCTCATCAACGTGGACGACTTCAATGGCGCCGGCGAGACAGAGCCCAGCCCATACTTCTACCAGGTATTGTTACGTATATGTTGGGTATAGCATCTGCAACCTGTACCGGTGGCGGTACCGCGCGCTGGGCGACCTGTCCCACGTGACCCGGCTGCCGGAGTACCGCGCCGCCAACGCGGGGCTGCGCCACGACTTCCAGCTCATCAACGTGGACGACTTCAATGGCGCCGGCGAGACAGAGCCCAGCCCATACTTCTACCAGGTATTGTTACGTATATGTTGGGTATAGCATCTGCAACCTGTACCGGTGGCGGTACCGCGCGCTGGGCGACCTGTCCCACGTGACCCGGCTGCCGGAGTACCGCGCCGCCAACGCGGGGCTGCGCCACGACTTCCAGCTCATCAACGTGGACGACTTCAATGGCGCCGGCGAGACAGAGCACAGCCCATACTTCTACCAGGTATTGTTACGTATATGTTGGGTATAGCATCTGCAACCTGTACCGGTGGCGGTACCGCGCGCTGGGCGACCTGTCCCACGTGACCCGGCTGCCGGAGTACCGCGCCGCCAACGCGGGGCTGCGCCACGACTTCCAGCTCATCAACGTGGACGACTTCAATGGCGCCGGCGAGACAGAGCACAGCCCATACTTCTACCAGGTATTGTTACGTATATGTTGGGTATAGCATCTGCAACCTGTACCGGTGGCGGTACCGCGCGCTGGGCGACCTGTCCCACGTGACCCGGCTGCCGGAGTACCGCGCCGCCAACGCGGGGCTGCGCCACGACTTCCAGCTCATCAACGTGGACGACTTCAATGGCGCCGGCGAGACAGAGCACAGCCCATACTTCTACCAGGTATTGTTACGTATATGTTGGGTATAGCATCTGCAACCTGTACCGGTGGCGGTACCGCGCGCTGGGCGACCTGTCCCACGTGACCCGGCTGCCGGAGTACCGCGCCGCCAACGCGGGGCTGCGCCACGACTTCCAGCTCATCAACGTGGACGACTTCAATGGCGCCGGCGAGACAGAGCCCAGCCCATACTTCTACCAGGTATTGTTACGTATATGTTGGGTATAGCATCTGCAACCTGTACCGGTGGCGGTACCGCGCGCTGGGCGACCTGTCCCACGTGACCCGGCTGCCGGAGTACCGCGCCGCCAACGCGGGGCTGCGCCACGACTTCCAGCTCATCAACGTGGACGACTTCAATGGCGCCGGCGAGACAGAGCACAGCCCATACTTCTACCAGGTATTGTTACGTATATGTTGGGTATAGCATCTGCAACCTGTACCGGTGGCGGTACCGCGCGCTGGGCGACCTGTCCCACGTGACCCGGCTGCCGGAGTACCGCGCCGCCAACGCGGGGCTGCGCCACGACTTCCAGCTCATCAACGTGGACGACTTCAATGGCGCCGGCGAGACAGAGCCCAGCCCATACTTCTACCAGGTATTGTTACGTATATGTTGGGTATAGCATCTGCAACCTGTACCGGTGGCGGTACCGCGCGCTGGGCGACCTGTCCCACGTGACCCGGCTGCCGGAGTACCGCGCCGCCAACGCGGGGCTGCGCCACGACTTCCAGCTCATCAACGTGGACGACTTCAATGGCGCCGGCGAGACAGAGCCCAGCCCATACTTCTACCAGGTATTGTTACGTATATGTTGGGTATAGCATCTGCAACCTGTACCGGTGGCGGTACCGCGCGCTGGGCGACCTGTCCCACGTGACCCGGCTGCCGGAGTACCGCGCCGCCAACGCGGGGCTGCGCCACGACTTCCAGCTCATCAACGTGGACGACTTCAATGGCGCCGGCGAGACAGAGCCCAGCCCATACTTCTACCAGGTACTGTTACTAAAGCAAAGTTAAAGACTGGTCATAACGAACTGAACTTGTAATTCTGCGAACGGTAAACCTTGCAAGCGGTTAGCCCGCTTAGTGGGAAAAATACCCCACTAAATAAAAATCACCCTAAACGAAAAAATCTTTAAATTCAAAGTATAGTTGGATAAAAGAGAGCGACATCTGTTGGCAAATGTGCTAACTCTAAAGTGAATCATTCGCACATGTAAATCACTGGAAAGTGGTTCCGTTCAAACGGACCTACCTAAGCCGCTTCGCAAGCACACACGCTTTTTACTAGACTAAGACTTTACGGCGCGTACGTACATGCCACGCATCTGTTGTATCAGTTATTTTTCAGTTCCTACTACGCAACACGATAGGCACTTATGTCACACGTTTGATATTACTTTTACCAGACCGCCAATCGCGCATTAATAATGTCCTTAATTTAATTACCTTACCCATCGCTTCACTACTTATGCACTCCTGGTACTTTTGCTTTACTAAACTGCAGTTTTTTGCGACCGCAAAACATTAATGAATTCAAAGTATAACTTATATAAATTCAAAGATAAAACCTTTGCGCTTGTTATATTATCTTGGTACTTGGAGACCACAACCATGCAGGCAAATCAACCTCCTTCGACGCCTGAGCCCGGGAAAGAAGTAGAAGTACCCTCTGATGTACAAAATAATTTCAATATCTACAAATTCAAATTGGTCGTTTATCAAAAAAAAATTGGATGAAAAATTTCTTTGGAAAATATTGTTTTGAGTTAATAAAGTTTCTATTGCAGTTCAGTTACAAGTTAAAGTTTCAATTCGTAATGTTTGCTATTGCAATGGTGTTGAAATGAAATTTTGGACAATCCTGATACACAAATAAAAAGTGAGTTTTTGTCCTCTCTATATAGAATTTAAAGCTTTTTATACTTGTTGTCCCAATCTATTACGACATTTAGTGTTGATATACGGGCACATAAAAACTTGGATTAGAATAATGACATCATAGACAGGTACGGCCCAAACTATTTACGACTTAGACTGTTGAGTTTGAACCGTAAAATATGAAACGGCACTCATAAATTTCTGTAAAAGAGCGCTTTGTTTAAAATGCTAAATTTAGTCTGGCCTTGAAATATATTTTCTTTTGGTTTTGAATATCCGCTAATATTATAAATGCGAAAGTTTACTTAGATGTTTGTTTGTTTGTCTGTCAATCGCGCAAAAACGGCTGAACGAAATTAGCTGAAATGGAAATTTACACGTGATCGAGACTTACACGTGCGTAACAGCGGGACTCATTTAGTATATTATAAATGTGAACTGATCTTTTTCAATAAAATACGATCACTAAATACACACCAATATCCTAATGATATATCCGTTGTCTAGTAATCATAGTACAAGCCAAGTTGCTTAATTTGGGACAAGAATGCGCTGTCTGCAACGTCCTGCAATAGATTTTTTTTATGTTCCCACGCGGAATTGAGACTTGTAAAAAAGCCATCGGTCACAGCGTAGTACCTATATTGTCACCACTGATGATCAAAGTTCAGCTCAAACCAACAGATCGAGCTTTTTGGCCTACATATAGCTATTATAACGTAACAACCTAAGAAAGGTTTTTTGAAAGTTTCTACAGGATCTGAAGTACGCGTAATAAAATTTCAAATACAATATCATTTTTTTCCAATTGCAATGACGTTGAAATGAAATTTTGAAGAATTCTAATACAGGAACCGCGAGACTGTGCTAGTTGAATATTCAATCAGTTGTACTATATGATTTGTTTCTTACGATGATGCAACAGTGAGTTCAGACGCTGACCTCATGCCGTACTTCTAATCTCCAAGAATTATAGTCCAATCATTCAGAACAATCAAGGTGTGCATAATTAGTTTTTGTAGGTGTGTTCGATATAGAACCTAGCGTTTAGATACTAATCACAAATTATGAACGCTTAAGTAGTAATCAAAGTGAGCTATATCATTAAATGACTTATTGTAGTGAGCTATAAAATGACGTCTTGGTTGAAGGGCATTCTAGCTTATTCAAATGCGTCGTGATATAGAAAGGTAACTTAGATAACATTTTAATGCGATGACGTCTTATGGCAACACTGTAATCTGCATTAGATAAAAGAAATATCTGTTGTAAAATATGTTTTCACGGCTTAATCGTAAGTTTTGCCTGGTCTTGGGAAACTTCGGAATAAAAAGTATTCTTCCCACGTTGACCCCAACCTCAACAGTAGATATGACATCAGAATGGAGACAATTGTAAACAGCCACTGCGGTAACTAGCAAACCTTAAGTTCTAAGACGGCCGTAAGATTACTTCCAAATCTATTTCCAAAAGGATGATGGAGAAGGTCAATGATGATGACTTACCCACTGCACCGACCCCAGATGAAAAACACAATTTGGGGTTTAGCGGACCCCGGAGTCTAGAGACCGAAGGGGGTGCAACCGGGAACGTCACTCAGATGAGAAGTTAAATCATTGCCGATGAAAACATAAGTCACCATTCGGAGCCGATGAGGAAGTTATGATCAAGCTTTATGACTGGCCGAACGTTACCAACTTACCCATATTTTTATTGGCCAAAGCGTTCCTACCTATGCGTTCTACCTATATTTTGGTTTGAACATCGCTCGAATGAGTAGTTAGTTACTTAGCCTCACTATTAGGCCATTGTTCGTGATTTCTTAGAAGGGTTAAGCAGTAGGCGCCACGGGATCCTACTCCGGATTGGCGAATGCATGTCCCATGCCTTCGGACCGTGGTGAGTCCTTGGACAAGTCGGATGAGTATTAATATACTCTGTTCTTCACCAGAATCTCGCGGAAGCAGAGTACGTGGTAGCAGTGTTCATGTACATGCGTCTCGTGGGCTGGCCCGCGGAGCGCATCTCCATCCTCACCACGTACAACGGACAGAAGCATCTCATCCGAGACGTCATTGACAAGCGCTGCGCTGGGAACCCCCTCATAGGACGACCTCATAAGGTAACACCTTAGATTACCTATTTATTCATTGACCTTTTCATCTAACTTTTTCATGATTAATGCAGCGCAAGCAACTTTTGATCTATGCTTTTTATGGCGCTGTAGTGCCCGGGACATTGTTAGGTGGAGTAGGCTTGCCCAGCACCTATACCACCCTCCCAGCTTAGTCAGCCGTCATTACCTAGCTGGTGGGTATTCTAACAACGATGTTTGTGTTATTCATCTTTTTAAAGGTGAATGAGTAACTCAGTTTGACTTTGGAACTGGTAAAGCTCGTCCGGCAGAGGAGAGTTTGAAATGGTTCACTATCAGGCGACCTTTCTCCTTCTAGTCTCTAATAGAGACCAGTCCAGGTCTATGGGTGAGACATTAATAAGGCTCAATGCATCGAAGAGAAGGCAGAGGTGCAGTATGCAGCAGTATCTTTTTGTGACTTATCTCTTTGGTGCTAATGTTGCACAGAACAGACAATAGGCATTACTCATCAATGGATTTTTCACCTTATTGTCTTCCCACCAACATCCTATCTTACTTCCTACTAATACTAAAGTAAAATTTTATGAGTGTGTATTTGTTGCTCCTTCGTCCAAAAACTGCTAAACCGATTGCGATGAAACTCGGTAGGTAGTTAGCTTTAGAGCAGGAATAGCTACTTTTTAAGTGAAACCGTGTGGTACTGTTAGGTAACAATAAAATTGAATAGATACCTCCTTGTTTGTAGTCAAGTTAATAATAAATTGGTTCAGGGCCAATGTCGCGTGTCTGCAACGTTACAATTGTTCTAAATATAGATTGTGTTTAGGTCAATGTCCTTTAGATTTTGCCCTACTTTAAACAGCGGTTGTTTCTGTTGTTGTTGGTGGTAAGTTGCGTATTTGGGGACTAGATGGCGCTGTAGGCAGAGACTTTCAATATTTAGTTTCTTCATTAATTGATATCTATTCTTTTAAATGACATTTACACATAATACATATTGGATTCCTACGTGTTTATAGAATAAAAATTTACTTACGTTCATCATAAAAGTGTTAAATAATAAGTATAATAATATCGAAATAGAGTAAAGTAGGTAGGTATAGACTAATTGCAAACGGGTTGGTTGATTTTAACATAAACACTTCAGACCGACCAATAAATAGATTTCTGTTTACTTTGAACGTGATTTCTGTTGTTTAAACTACGTACCTACAGTCAAGTTCAAAAGTGGTTTCTTATCGAGCAAAAGATCTTTTTAAAATTTGAAGTCCTGATTGATTGACTGACCTATATCAACGCACATCCCAAACTACTGGTCCTAGAGACATGAAATTTGGAGCATATGTTCTTTGTGATGTTATGTATTTATTTGTGTGTAGGTCAACAACGACGTTCGAATTTTGATCCATCTTTTATAAAGATGTGTTAGTAACTTCTCGAACAGTTTGACTTAGGAACTGGTGAATCTCGTCCGTAAGTGACGAGTTTGAAATAAATCACTATCAGGAGACTTTTCTCATTCTATTCTCTAGTAGAGACCAGTCCAATTCTATGGGTACAGGATAGCGTACGTGTCTCAAGAGAGAATAAGGGACCCATAAATAAATAAACTTATTCTCAACCGTCAATGCGTGGGACGTGTGTGGGGTAACTTTGTAGTAAACGCAACAATAAATACTTCAACACCCAGGTAACTACGCCGTAAAATCTATTGTAGTCTGCATCATCTACATCAGGGGTTCCCTAACTTATTTGAGTCGCGCCCCCTTTCGACCATAAAAAAAATCCGCGCCTCCCCGTCCTCCAGTCCAGATTATCAGGTCAGAATAAAAAAGTGTTCAAAATAAGCATTTTTATTGCTCATTTTTTTTTTCATAAGTTGTACTAAATACCTTTGATAGCGTCCGTGAGGTGACCGTGGGGCCAGTCTAGAGGCTGATATTGGCCCACTGAGGAAACAATATCATGTTCTTGACAGGCGTCAATTTCAAATAATGTCATTGGTCGTATCGAGCCGTCTGGAATGCATTCTTTCAGCCATCGCAGGTTTTTATACTTAACTGCACAGGTGGCCCGCGCCCCCCTATAAATATCTCTGCGCCCACCCTGGGGGGCGCGCCCCCCAGTTAGGGAACCCCCTGATCTACATGGTATCTATTCTCGTTTGTTTATAAGGTTGCGATGGCGCCTGTTAATGCTGCATTTACTATGCAACAAATGCGTAATATCGAATGACTAAAAGTAATTGTAGGTGTATTAGTTATCAAATTGATTCATAGTTCTGCCTCTCTGGATTGTATCATGTTTTGCACGTGGCGTTTCGATTACGTACGTAAATTCCTAGTTTGATAAAAATGTTTTTATTGAATAACTAGCTGCGTCCCGCAGTTCCACCCGCGTAAGTCCCAGTCTCGTGGGAATATCAGGATCAAAAGTAGCCTATGTTACTCCAGCTCCTACTCTATTTTTCAGCAATAAAACTTTTATTATGCCTCTGCTCTTTTCCCCCGTGTGAGTTCCGCCATACCTATGTTCTATACATAGAAAACATGAAAAAATGGCGTAGACAGTCAGCTATAGAAATGCAAGCATGTAACAAGTCGATCACATTATCGTTTTCCATCAGGTGAGGTGAGGTCAAATGCAAGCGTATCTTGTCTCATATAAAAGAAATTAAAATGCTTTTAATAGTCTTATCAAGTCTTATGTCTCCTCGCGGCAAAGACCATTGTAACATGTTTGAAACGTCGAGTTAAGAGAATTAAAAAATAAAAGTTCGCGACCTTGGAAATATTAAAATATGAGTTCCAATTTTGATAGTTTAAAAGTTTATGATGCTTTCCAACACTCAATATGGGTGGCACATTGAGCCATCTCACCTGATGTGAAACGCCTATGTGGTCGACGATGTAGCAAGCTTGCTTAGAAAGAACCTATCCACTCAAGACTTGAAGACTCTAAGGTTGAAGGTACCTAAGTATGGCTAGTGATGTTCTGCTATGTAATTTCCAGGTGACGACAGTGGACAAGTACCAAGGTCAACAGAACGACATAGCTCTAGTATCGCTGGTGCGGACCAAGGCGGTCGGGCACGTCCGGGACCTGCGGCGGCTGATCGTGGCCGCCTCCAGAGCCAGGCTCGGCTTGTACATCTTCGCTCGAGCCAATCTCTTCAGGAACTGCTTCGAGTTACAGCCTACTTTCAATCAGGTAAGCAGCTCTTAATGCCGTTATGTTAATAATTTCCTATTGAGTATTTCTGATAAGTATTGCGCGGTTCTGGGTTTAAGCAACTTTGGACGCTGGTCCTTAGACCAGCAGTTCATCACCAGTTCATCACCACTCGAGGTTATATGTACATATATAATTACGCAATTCTGTTGTTAAGGTGCTTGTTACCAGATTTTAATGCCAGCTTTCAACTACTATAATATGCCCTTCTCCCTTGGATCGTGATCCTCAGTTCTGAGGTTGTCAGTTTTTAATCACTCTAATATGTCCTTCCCTCCTTGCATCGAGGGTTGTGAGTGACCTTTTCTCGTTATCGGATGCGTCACGGATGACTACATGCCTTGTCCACTGTTCACTAGTCTACATAACGAGTTGTTCCTTGTGCCCCAGCTAGTGGAGCGTCCGCTGCAACTGGAGCTGGTCCCGGGCGAGCGGTACCCCGCGCAGCGCGGGGCCCGTGCCCCCGTGCCGGGCGAGCTGGTGCTGCGAGCGAGGGACATGCCGCACGTGGCGCGCTACGTGTACGACATGTATCTGGAGCGAGTGCAACGCGCGAGGGACACACAGGTCAGTTGTTACCCGGCGAGCGGGGGACCGCGAAGCGCGGGGCCCGTGCCCCCGTGCCGGGTGAGCTGGCGCTGCGGGCGAGGGACATGCCGCACGTGGCGCGCTACGTGTACGACTTGTATCTGGAGCGAGTGCGACGCGCGAGGGACAAACAGGTCAGTTGTTACCGGGCGAGCGGGGGACCGCGCAGCGCGGGCCGAGTGCCCCCGTGCCGGGCGAACTGGTTAAGAGACCCTTAACCACTGACCTGAATTATATGGACATAAGGTCTCGCATTGCATTTTGTGCCTATTTGATTTGCGCCATGTTGCGCTGTTGTCGCGCGTTTTCTATTGAAAGTGATGGTGACCGTCTCCGGAACTATTAGTTCCATGGACAATCACCATCACTTTCAATAGAAAACGCGCGTCAACAGCGCAACATGGCGCAAATCAAATCGGCACAAAGATCTAATGTCATTTTGTATGGTAAAGCAATTCAAGCGTACTTGTATAGTTGCATTTCAGTGCCCTTAACCAATGCATAACTTAGCGTTGTTGTCGCAAACAGATGAAAAATCAAGATTTTAAATTCAAGTCAAACCAGCCGCGGGCGTACAAGCTAGATCGTGACGTCACTGACGTAAAAAAATTACAACTTTAAAGGTTTCCAGACGCTCATTGAATAATTGAACTAATTTGTAATATTTCGACATTTCTTTTGATATCCGTTTTGTTACACATAGCTGACAGAATAATATTAATCTTGCCCTTAGTAAGGATAGAAATACTTGTTTCGTGTTCTATAACTAAAGATTTATTGGATAAATACATACCTTTAGTGATTTTAAATAATTGCCATGTTCCCTATTGTTAATAGGTACAAAAATAAATAATCTAATGTATCATGTACGTACATGTATATTTACTAGTAACTACTTGTAAAAAACATTTAAATTATTTATTTCGATACATCTTTGTGACACAACAGAAGCCTTTTTTTTATTACCACAGCGCAATTTAAAACGGTCATCAAATAACTTAAAATTCGGACCACACCTGATTTTCATTTAGTATGCAAATCAAAAAGAAGTCTACTTTAAAAAAATACATTGTAATTGCGAAACGAACGTTTAAGAATTCGGTACAAGTTCTTTAACAATGTAATCAGAATATTGCTTATTCATCAACGTTTTATAATGTCCTTGTTAATGTTTTTAGTTGACAAGTAGATCTACAAAAAACACCGGTCAAGTGCGAGTCGGACTCGCGTACGAAAGATTCCGTACAATTGTCGCAAAAAAATCACGTTTGTTGTATGGGAACCTCACTTAAAAATACTAATTTTAATGTTTTTAGTATTTGTTATTATAGCGACAACAGATGATATAACATCTGTGAAAAATTTAATCTCAATCACGGTTTATGAGATACAGCTTGGTGACAGACAGACAGCGGAGTCTCAGTAATTAATAGGGTCCCGTTTTTATTACTCTTTAGGTACAGAATAACAATTTAATAATAATAATTAAATAATAATCATTTAGGCGATTAAGGACACCTTCAGTGTCATCTACGGAAAGTCTCTTCCAGACTCCTCCATCTTCACCGCAGTGGTTCCAGCAACTTTCATCATCTTCATCACCAACAACAATATTATCAAGCGTATCAGAAGATGTTGTGCAAGAGGCAAACGCCAAAAAACCCGCACCCACTACTGATACTAAACGCGCGCGAATCAGATGGACCTTAGAGATGAATACTCACATCTGGCGCAATTATCTTTTAATTACAAAATTAGAATCTAGTAAACGAGGCTACCTTGACGAACTTCATTCAAAATTTTTAGAAAAATATAGCGTCATCCCAAAACAAAGACTAGGTGACCAGTGTAGAGCTATTGTTAAAAGAAACCTCATCCCAGTAGAAACTCGTAATACAATTAAGAGAGAAGTTAAGACCTATCTCGAGCAGTTAACAAATAATACAATAGAAATACATTCACAACATACACAAACAGCAGGTATACGAATGAGATGGACTGATGAAATCAATGAAACTTTAATCAGATGTTTTTACGAGGTTACTCGAAATGAAAGAGATTTGACCGCGTGGAGACAGAAACTACTGATTCGATTTATAGAAGAATGCCCACATTTGAATAATCTAACAGAACAGAGAGTAGCTGACCAAAAAAGATCCATAATTAAAAATAAGCTAATTAGTGAAACTAGACTACAACTAATTAAAAGCGAAATAGACAACCGAGACCTTGACCAAACCGATCACACTCCTTTAGAGTTGCAACCAAATACACACCAAGAAATTAAAATATTACAAGATAACTCATCACTTTTACAACATCCATCATCAGTCATCAACATTTCTCAAACATCCACATCTGTCAATATAAATCTTACCACATCCACACTAACCCTATCAGAATCTCACGCACATGAAGAAGAAACCGGGTATGCATCAGAAGGAAGAAACCTAGAGGAACTTGATGACAAAATAGCAAGTACATTTAAAGACACCTATGAGAAAATTTTATACAGTAACCCTGTGCAACGGCCTTTCTTACCAAAACAGAGGACATCTAAAAAAATTGCCTACATCATTAATTATTTAAATACACAGATAATACCCAAATATGACTCCACCGACAACGGTTTCATTCAGACCCAAACCATTATATACTGTGCAGCATACACGGCAGCATTATGTAATGGATCTAAAATTAAAGACGTCACTCCTAACCCGCAATCTGAAACAACCAATAACTACAGAACCGATAAACGACCCAATTGGTTAAAGCGGTTAGATAGGAGAATAATAAAGTTAAGAAAAGCAATAGGAAGAATGACTCAATATATCCAAGGAAATAGAAGCATAGGTTTAATAGCAAACATAGATAAAATAAAACATATATATAAAACACACTCTAGCTACGAAGAACCAAATAGAACAGACAGCCAATTCTTAGATACACTTAAACAAAAACTTAATTCCGTCAGTAGCCGCCGACGTAGATACCTTAACTGCACCGAACGAAAAAACCAAAATGCCCAGTTCAACAACAATGAAAGACAGTTTTACAGAAATTTGACAGAAAACACCTCTAACATACAAAACACAAATTCATCATCGCCTAGAGCACCCCTGGAACATGAAGTTTATGATTTTTGGTCAAATATTTGGGCTACACCAACACAGCACAATCAGGATGCAGCATGGATAGAATTAGACAAACAGAACTTGGACAATACACCAGACATGCTTTTTGAATTCATTCCGCTAGAAGTATTTAGTAAAGTCTTAGATTTCTTAAAAAGTGCTCATAATTGGAAAACGCCTGGTAAGATACACAATTTTTACTATAAAAAGTTCACGTCCTTACATCCTACGCTCTACCATCAAATTAATGACTTTATAAAATCTCCGCACACCATACCTAGTTACATAATGCAAGGAATAACCTACCTAATTCCTAAAGACTCTGACTTAACGAATCCGGCAAAATACAGACCGATCACCTGTCTGCAAACCATCTATAAGTTAATCACTTCCTGCATATCACAAGTAATTTACAAACACCTAACAGAAAATAATTTACTTTCGGAAGAACAAAAAGGATGCCGTAAATACAGTCAGGGTTGTAAAGAGCAGATCACTATAGACTCCATAGCAATGAAATACACCACTAAAGCTAAGACCGATATGTGCACTATGTACATAGATTATCAGAAAGCGTTTGACTCCGTTCCGCATAGTTGGCTGTTATACATTTTGCAACACTACAAAATTAACCCTAGTTTAATAAAATTTCTTAGAGAAGCGATGCAGCATTGGGCAACAAAACTCAGAGTAGGTAAATTCTTAGACACTGCAGAAATACCGATTAAACGGGGTATTTTTCAAGGAGATGCTCTGAGCCCTCTTTGGTTTTGCCTCGCCCTAAACCCTCTTGCTAATTTACTCAATTCAACTGACGCCGGTTTACAAATATCTTCTAGAAATACTGAAAACACACATCTAACCCACCTAATGTACATGGATGACATTAAACTGTATAGTAACTCTGTTCCATCCCTACACAATCTCGCAGACATCACCGAAATGTTTTCCAATGACATTAAAATGACTTTTGGCATCGATAAATGCAAAACCTACACTTTCCGGGAGGGCAAATACATAGATCACGAACCTTACACTTTAACTACTGACCAAACGATTGAATCTTTAGACGAAAATACAACTTATAAATATTTAGGCTTCCAACAATCCAACCAAGTCCATCAAAAACAAGCTAAAACACAACTCATCAAACATTTTAAACACAGGTTAAATATCATTATGAAGTCCCAACTCACATCCCGAAATTTAGTAAAGGCCATCAACACTTACGCGATTCCAAAACTAACTTACTCTTTTGGTATCATCAATTGGTCTAAAACAGACTTAACCAAATTGCAGCAGATTGTCAATACTACCCTGACAAAACATCGCAAGCACCACCCACGATCTTGTGTGCAACGATTAACACTCCCTAGAGAAGAAGGAGGTCGGGGTATCATTGACATACAAAACTTGCACAACAAACAGATTACATCCCTTAGAAACTACTTTTTTGATAGAGCCGAAAACTCTCACTTACATAAAATAATTACAGACATAGATAGACGTTTCACACCTTTGAACTTGTTTTCAAAAGACACACAACCTAATGAACACATCAATAGTAATACAGACAAGATATCCGCATGGCAGCTTAAATCCCTGCATGGAAGGCACCGCTCTGACCTGCTGCAACCTCATGTCGACATGAAGGCGTCGAACGCATGGCTGCAGCGGGGTGAGCTTTTCCCCGAGACTGAGGGTTTTATGCTTGCCATACAGGACCAAGTTATAGACACAAAAAATTACCAAAGATACATAGTTCGTAGACCTAACATCCAAGACTCGTGTAGGCGTTGTCACAGCTCTCCCGAAACAATACAGCATGTCACAGGTGCTTGTCGGGCCATTGTACAGACGGACTACAAGCATCGTCACGATCAGGTTGCAGCTATTATCCACCAACGCCTAGCGCATCAATGTAAATTTATCACAGAAAAGCTTCCTTACTATAAATACACGCCAGAAGCTGTCTTTGAAAATAATGCATATAAATTATATTGGGACAGAACAATAATAACAGACAAAACAGTATACCACAACAATAGACCAGACATTACCCTTTTGGATAAAAACAACAAAACCGTTTTTCTTATAGACATAGCCGTTTGCAATACACACAATTTAGTCACCACACATTCTGAAAAGATCGCTAAGTATACAGAGCTGTCAATTGAGATAAAAACTCAATGGCAAGTTAACCAAGTTAGAACCATACCCATAGTCATTTCAAGCACAGGCGTCATCCCGAAAACCCTCCATACAAGCCTCAGTACACTTCACATCGCACCATCAATATATCTACTCCTGCAAAAGGCGGTTATTCTTAACACTTGCCGCTTAACACGTAAATTTTTTAATTCCCCAGACTCTTAAGAGTCTTTCATCTGCACTTGGCTTCGGCCCGTGCTCTTAAACCTCCCTTTGAGGAGAGAAACAAATTTGTTACACAAAATAATAATTTAATAATTAATAAATAATAAAAATTAATAATAAAAATATTAATAATAATAATTTGTTGCGTAATTTGTTGTTCTTTTTCTTTTCTGTTTTCAATCGTAATTAAAATCAGGTCTCCCGCGATTCAGGTTATCCTTGTGCGGGGACCGAGGGTAACAGAATTTGTAAATAGGGTTTTATGGAAATAAACTTTTTATTATTATTTATTTTTAGAACCCTAAAAACTATTGGGGACATATAGAAACGTACTTATAGAAACATAGTCCTGCACTATGTTTAGAATAAGACTGAAACTACTCGACTGATTTTAATGGATCTTGGTTTCAATTGATGCCCATCATTCGCACGGTATCTGGACTTTCTCGTACCGGTATCGTATAAATAAAGATCTTTTGTTAGTTTTACCAGTAAGATATTTTTAGATTTCGGTTACATGGAACGTAAACCTATAAACTATAATAGATCGGATTCGATAATAGATCGAATTCTATCTATTATAGTTTACAGTTTTTCACTCGCTGCTTATACCAGGTCGTAAAACGTGGGAGCTGTGCAGAGTATTTCTAGATGGACATACTTTTAATCGCGATATTTACGCGGGATCGAGACTTACGTTAAATCGCGGGGCGCAGCTAGTATAAAATATGTTAATCTATTTTGCAGCAAGATAGCAATCAATACTTACCGTCTGTTATTTGTGTTTTTCTAATCAATTCGTTAGCGCTGTTAGTTAGATAACTTGTCTAAGCCTAACATATCCTAACATTATTTTATTGAGTCAATATTTGTTTAAAGTTTATCTAAGACAGAGACACAGAAAGTATACATATAGTACGTTTTTTTATTTCACGCTATAATCTGACGTTTGGTTCCTTGTAGTTGACATTTTTTCTTCAGAAAAATGTGTCAAATCGTATAGATGCAATCATCGAAATATCACTCATATGCAATATTGGCAATATGTTTCATATGCATACTTACGAGAGAGGATACGTCGAGAAGAAGAGAATGCGGGTAGTTGTTTTCAGTAAATGAAACAGTGCCTGAGATCGCTATTAGGTGCTATTAGGGAACGAAGGCGCGCGTGCATTTTTTATGCTATAATTCAGTATCTCTGTTGTCATGGTTACTTCTCCCACAGGACAAGCTTAGCCTAGCGTCGTAGGGTGTTTGGTGGAGGGTTAGACAAACCTTGTGGGCGTGTAGGTGGACCTATTTGTAAAAAACAATTTGAAGGGAAAGATCCTAACTCTTCACAATTTTTTTTATGATTATTTTTGTGATTTTCTATTTTTTTCCCATATTTTACCTCTTTACCCCTACAACTATTTTTTGTACATGTTTTCACTTAAACTTTTTATTTGATTTTAGTCCCAGATGTATCCTTGATCTATCAAAGGCATTATTAATCCAAAATAATGATAAAATAATTAGTTATGGGCTCTCAAAGTTAAGAAAATAAGAAAATGTTGTCCGAAAGGTCAACTAAACATCGTTTTAAAAAAAAACTAATTGTGATCGAGGAGTTCAAATACTCTTAAAAATTTCTCTTGTCATCCCTTATTACAACAGTTTACTACATGTAGCATAAAAATCTACCAACTTGTCAAAAACAAGGTTTATGGGGAAAATGGAGTGAAAATTCAAAGGAAAAATTACACATTTTAATTTTTTTTTTATTACGAATTTTGTTCAAAAACATTTCCCATAGTTCCAATACATAATGTGCGCGACAGGTAGAGCCCATGAAATGGAGCCAAGTCATCTAATCCACGAGTTTGTGAACTCTCTAGTTGGGAACGCTCTGTCTAGGAACTCTCTATTATTTTATGGGCTCTACCTGTTGCGCACATTATGTATTGGAAATAGGGGAGATGTTTTTGAACAAAATTCGTAATAAAAAAAAATTCAAATGTGTAATTTCTTCTTTTTAATTTTCACTCCATTTTCCCCATAATCCTTGTTTTTGACAAGTTGGTAGATTTTTATGCTACATGTAGTACACCATTGTAATAAGGGATGCCAAGAAAAGTTTTCAAGAGTAGTTTAACTCCTCAAACACTATTAGTTTTTTTTTAAAACGATGTTTAGTTGACCTTTCGGACAACATTTTTATTTTCTTAACTTTGAGAGCCCATAACTAATTATTTTCTGATTATTTTGGATTAACAATGCCTTCAATAGATCAAGGATACATCTGGGACTAAAATCAAATAAAAAGTTTAAGTGAAAACATGTACAAAAAAAAGTTGTAGGGGTAAAGAGGTAAAATTTGTGAAAAAAATAGAAAATCACAAAAATAATCATATTTTTTTTTGTGAAACGTTAGGGTATTTTCCTTCAAATTGTATTTTAGAAATAGGTTCACGTACACGCCCACCAAGTTTGTCTAACCCTCCACCAAACACCCTGTATTTAACACTGCTTGTAAACTGTTGACCAATAAATGAATATTATTACATCTATTTACAGGACAGCAATGAGTACTCAGCGCCAGGCACAGAGCACGCGGCCCGATCCCACGAGGCGGCTCACTTCGTGCCCTCGCACCCCGGCGCGGCGGCCGCCGACAGCGACGACGAGGAAGCGGGCCCGCAGTTCACGCCCACGGAGATCGTCAATGAGGTTGAAGAGACGCCTGACCATTGATGCGTTAGGATACTTTAAGGATTAGTGTTTAAGATTATTTAGGAAAATAAAGAAGATTTTTGTCAGAAAGTTGGTCTGTTTTCTTTTATCTCGATTTTCTTTTATTTATATTATTTACCGCCGCACTCAGAGACATTTAATGGTTACTTAAACTATACTAAGGAAAGATTTTCTTTGACAAATCGTTACTTAGTATAGCTTAAGTAACCATTAAATGTCTCTGAGTGGGGCGGTAAGTCAAATTAAATGTCTCTGAGTGCGGCGGTTAATGAGGCGATTAAAGTTGATTCATACTTTAAAGTTAATTGACGGTCTTTGTGGCGCGTTCGGGCGAAGGCCTGCGCCACAAAGACGATTGCGCGTTAGATCCTTACCGGGTGAAAGTATTTAGGCTTACAAATAAATAATGAAATGAAATGATGTATTGTTTATTTGTTTCTGTTCTGGGTGTTTTCTGTGTATTACACGTATTTACAAAAAAAAAGTATAATAGTTGTCTAGCCCAATGCTTAGTTTGGGGCTAGAATGCGCTGTGTGCAATGTCGTCGATATTTATATTTACACAAACGCAATGCGTGGCAATGCTACGAGTAAAATACAGAGCCAAACGCAGGAGAGAGCTAATGTCAGTCATCAATAAACGTAAGGCCGCCTTCTTCGGACATATGCAAAGAGGATCACTATATGAATTTTCACTTCTGATCTTTGATGGCTGAATTCTAGGGAAAAGAAGCCAAAATCAACAAAGGAGGAAAATGGTTTGATGACATTAGAAAGTGGGCTAGACAGACTTACTCGCAGTTAAAGAACACAGGATCGCACGAAATTTTGCATACTGACCTCCAAACTTCAATACGAAGATGGCACTAAATGATGATTCATAGAGTGGAAGCTTCAATCTAAAAGTTAACAGCAAATTAACCTTTATTTTTTCAGAGCTAATAAATTCGTGCAATAAAGAGTGTATTTGTTTGTTAACTTTTAAATTGGCACTTCTATGAATGAACTTTGAGAAGAGTAAAGAAAAAAAAACATAATAAAAACAAGTCGATTTAATAAAATTATACAAATCAGTACAAGTATAACTAAACAATTCCTAAACTTCGTTTATTAGTTGTAGACTACGATCTGACGTTTTTTTTCTGTAACATTTGTTTTGATTTTATTTTGAAGTGTTTCCTATACTTGGATGACTAGATTTTTTGAAACTGCTTTTTAAATTGCACCCGACATGACTTGAACCTGCAATCTTATAAAATCAACTTATCTCGGCCGGACAGGCACCTGTGGCGCAATTGGCACCGCGTTACAACTGTATTGTAAGGTTGCAGGTTTAAGTCCTGTCAAGCACAAAATTTTAGAAAACAATTTTTCAAAAAAAAATTGTTCATAGAAGTGTAGAAAACACTTCCAAAATAAAATCAAGACAATACCAAATAAAAGGAAAACAAAAACGATTTATTGTTTTCTTCAAGTAGATATAATGTCAAATCGTAGTCTAGAATTCAAAAAGCGAAGCCTACATTACAGATGCTCAGGTCATTAGTTTAAGAAAGTCCCTCGATCTCCCCGGTCTGCGTATTGAGATCTATATCGTAGATGCTGGGCCGCGTGGGCAGGCCGGGCATCTTGGATATCTCGCCCACCATGGGCACCACGAACTGCGAGCCCACAGACACGAACATGCCGTTCACTTTGAGCGTGAAGCCGGTCGGAGCGCCCTTGATGGAGGGGTCGCCTGTTAGCGAGTTCGATGTCTTCGCCATGCAGATTGGGAATTTATCGTATCCCTGGAATTGAATCATTAAAATAAAATCGTTACCACAGTTACCTCGACGTTTCGACTATATTACAATAGTCTCGGTCGCGATAAGACCCGGGAAAACATTTAAATCTGAGTACAAATCAGCTCAAGCTGTAACGGTTGTAACTGTTGTAACCTTATCCACCAAAGGTTGCCTAGAAGAAATCGCTTTTAGCTATAAGGCTATTTGTGCAACGTTTGAGTTTAAACTTTCTGTGTATTTGTCTCACTGATATATTTTATTTTGTATATTGTTTGTTGTGCAAATTAAGCGTACATCTGTCTATCTATCAAATCGTGTAGGTTTATAAAGTTTGTAAAAGTACTCACCATTTGAGTATAAACCTGTATTTTCTCCCGCACGTCGTCGGTGTACTCTATCTGGCCGGCGCCGTACATCTCGGCTGCGATCGTCTTGATCTTGTCTTCGATGGACAACTCCAGCGGGTACAGATATCTGAGAGTATATCAGAGAATATTATCAAATAATAATAAACATAAAGGGTAGGTATGACTCAAACTATAGGAGTAGAAAAAAGCAACGAAAATTACCTATGATTTCTTCACACATAGCATCTAGATCAGGGATTCCCTAACTGGGGGCGCGCCCCCCAGGGGGGAGCGCAGAGGTATTTCAGGGGGGCGCGGGGCACCTGTGCAGTTAATACCTGCGTTCGCTGAGAGAATGCATTCCATTCGACCAATGAAATTATTTGAAATTGACGCCTGTGAAGAACATAATATTTTTTTCTCAGTCGGCCAATATCAGCCTCTAGACTGGTCCCGCGGTCACCTCACGGGCGCTATCAAAGGGATTTGGTAAGTTGTACCAAATACCTTTTGTATGACTGAAAAAAAAAATAATGAGCAGTAAAAATACTTATTTTGAACACCTTTTTATCCTGACCTGATAATCTGGACTGAGGACGGGGGGGGCGCGGATTTTTTTTTATGGTCGAAAGGGGGCGCGACTCAAATAAGTTAGGGAACCCCTGATCTAGATGATAAAGATCCTAATTCTTGTTTAAAATATGATAAATGACGTATACCACAATCATGAAGTACGTACGACAGCACTGATCGGAGATTTTCATTTACTTATTCGGGTAGAGACAGAGACCAAGTTATAAGATAATTTTCAATGATTTTCAAAAGATTGCAATAAAAAACATGGTATTATGGGGAGTAAAGGTCCTCGAGTGGCGACCACGATGCAATGCGAAACGGAGTGTTGGAAGACCACCTACTCAATGGACCGATGACATTGTAGCGGTCGCGAGGAGTCGTTGGATGGAGGTAGCTCGCGATCGCTATTTGTGGCGTCGTACGTATGGGAGAGGTCTATGTTCAGCAGTGGACGGATAAAGGTTGCGACGATGATGATCATGATTGTATTATGGTAAGTATATTATGTGTTGATAGTGTTGATACCTGAAGGTGGAAGGCCTCTCGCAGGCCTCAATGACGGCATCAGCCAGTCCCAGTGCGCCGAGGCCGCCGCGCGCCCAGTGGTCACACAGCACCGCGCGGAATGCACCGTTCTCGAGCGCGTATTCCTTTACTAACTCCAACTCCGCCGGGGTGTCGTTTCTGTAAGGTCATTCTTGTGTTACTCTATATATTAAAAAAACTGGCCAAATACGAGTCGGTCTCGCGCACGAAGGGTTGTGTTATCTCAAAAAAAATTCAGAAATACATCATTTGTAAAAATTTCAACTGTCTACCTGTTACGATTTATGAGATACAACATGGTGACAGACAGACAAACGGACAATGGAGTCTTAATAAAAGGGTCCCGTTTTTACGATTTAAGAACAGACCGGAATATGAGAAAGTGCTTCAAATTAAGCTTTAACTGTTAGTAATATTAAACACGTACCCATGCTTGTTTATGGCAACAACGACAGGCACTCCAAATTTGTTACCGTTGCTGATGTGTTTGCCCAAGTTGCAGAGTCCTTTCTTTAACAACTCCAGGTTTTCCTGAGAAAACAATGAAGAAATACTAAGTATCATTAGCAGTACTTGTTAAAACGCAGGTGTAACTGACTTATTGATTTGCCAACATACGGCCTATACAAAGTCAAATTTACAAAATCTTTCTTTGGACATAGGGATTCACAAGGAACTTTTTGGAAGTGTATCTTCTACAGTGAATTAAAATGAGGATAAAACGGTTGTTATCTTCGATAGCAGTCGTTAGGCCAAGTTAGCTAGGCCTCGCTAAATACTCTAACACTAGGTAAGGTAGATGCACTGCACGAAAGGTAGATGGGGATAAAAGTTCGTAACTTTGATGAGAAAGCCCGTAATGTACTAGTTCTAGCCCTAGGACTTATCGATTACTCTTAGTTCTATTTTAGTACAAGTCGATTAGTCTCAGTCCTATGTTAAGACTAGGCGATTAGTCCCAATCCTATATTAAGACTGGTAGATTAGTCTTAGCCCTATGTTAGGACTAGTCGATTAGATCCAGTGCTATGTTAAGACTAGTCGTTTAGTCTTAATGATATGTTAAGACTAGTCGATATTTCTTAGTTCTATGTTAAGACTAGTCCATTAGTCTTAGCATTGTGTTAACACTAGTCGATCAGTCCTAGCCATATATTAAGACCAGTCGATTATAAAAGAAAGCTTATACCTTAGTGTAGACTTCATGCAGCGTCTGCCCGGGCGAGACGGGCGGGCCGCCGCCGTGCATCTTGAGCGCGCGCACCGTCGCCACGATGACCGCGCAGTGCGGCGTGTCGCGGCTCGCGCGGCACTTTATGTCGAAGAACTTCTCCATGCCTGGACAATACACGATAGTAATCAGGATATGATACGTTGGGAGTCGCTGTACTCTCAATTAAGTGCATTCTGTACGCGCAATGGTAGTTTGCAAACATTTCAAAGCGGAACGAAGAGGTATATATCTGTCCTCAACCGCTAAATGTGTGCCAACGATATCTCTTCGATCCGTAATAAAAAATATTTTATATTATTTTAGTCGATATTGTCAAAAGCCATACGACATAATATTTTACATAAAAGTAGCTGTGTCCCGCAGTTTTACCCGCATAAGTACCGATCCCGTTGGAATTTCGAAAAACCCTTTCTTATCGGATGTCAACGTCATATAAAGAACAGACTCTCCAAATTTCAGCTCTCCACTATCAGCGGTTTAGCTGTGCGTTGTCAGTCAGTCAGTCAGGACAAACCATTTTATAGATATAGAATTACCAATATCAGAGCCGAAGCCAGCCTCAGTGGCAACATATCCGTTCTCTCCGGCGAGCTTGAGCGCAAGCTTGTCTGCCAAGATGGAGGAGCAGCCGTGCGCGATGTTGGCGAACGGTCCCGTGTGCACCAACACCGGAGTACCCTCCAGAGACTGCATCAGCGTCGGCTCGAACGCGTCCTTCAGGAGCACAAGCAGCGCGCCCGTCATACCCTGCAGGAAATTATATACATGAACCCCCATGCTTATAAACGACTAGGAAAATTTGATAAGACTTGGGGAAGACACAAGAAAAGCTGGGAAAGACCCAAGAAATGCTGGGAAAAACTCAAGAAATGCGATAGAAGACCAAATAAATATAAATAAATAAATTCTGTGAACAACACACAGCGCCATCTAGCCCCGTGGTAAGCGACTAAGCTTGTGTTACGGTGACTAGACAACGCATATAAGTAATACTAATATTTATTTTTCTTTTGTAAATACATACTTAGTATACATAGGGACACCCAGACCAGACACAAATATTTATTTTTTAAGCAAAAATACCTGCACCCGGCGGTAATCGAACCCGCAACCTTCTGCATTGCAGTCGCGTTTTTGCACGACGCGCCACAGAGGTCGTCAATGCTGGGAAAGACCCAAGAAATGCTGTCGAAGACCGAATAAATGCTGCGGAAGACCTAAAAAATGCTAGACGACCCCAAGTAATGCTGTGGAAAACCCAAAAATTGGTTGTGGAAACCCCAAGAAATTAATGCTCAACGTTTCGAGACCTTTACAAGTATCTTCTTTAGGATTGCTTGAGTATGAGCTTACCAAATCATCAGCCGTGACAGGGTTGCCAGCGGTATCCAAGGCCACAACCATGTTGGCCAACCTCTGCTTGATATCGTCGACATCATTCCCCAGCGCAAGTATCGCCATGATCTCGGAAGCCACAGAGATATCGAACGCGGTCTCGCGCGTGAAGCCCTTCTCTGTGGGCGACTGCCCGATCGTGATCTTACGGAGGTATCGGTCGTTTAAATCTACCACTGAAATTAAGGAAAATATAACTTGAAATTTATGCTTTTGTCGGTGCAAAGGTTGCCTGGAAGAGATCGCTTTGAGCGTTAATGTTGTCCATTGTGCCACCTAGATTTAAGTTGTGAATGTTTTACTAGAAATATTGTACAATGAGAAATGCATCATCGAAAATTCTCCCGTGACAGGATTCAAACCTGTGCCCCTCGCTTGCCGGACGAGTGCGCTAACCACTGCGCCATAAAAGATTTCTCCTTGTACAATATTTCTAGTAAAAATGCCTTGAGTAATTTATTTATTTATTATTTATTCGTTTGGCATTACAGTATAGTAGGTATACTAATAACTAGAATTTTAATTCTAATTCAGAACTCCAGAACTGTCTACAATTAAACACTTATAGTCTTATTAATAAACGCGAAGTAAGGTCGGAGTACTGAGAACATGCTTTGTCTATTTCCGTGACAAGAACTTTCAAAGTTGACAGACAGAAACAAAAAGTGGTAAAGTAACTTCGATCTTACTCCTCGTTTATTAATAAGGCTAAACTTTTAATCATGTGATTCCCAGGATGTGACGTACCTCTGTTCCACATGATCTTGTTAATGTCGATGTTGAGTCGAGCGAACTTGGTCTTCTCTTCGTCGGTCAGCGAGTCGGGGTCGGTTTTGTTGATGCCCAGTCGCTTCATTCTTCTAAGCTGAAAGGTCATACAAATTTGATAAATAAGGTAGGTAACACTACAGTAAACCTAGTAGTTGGCGCCTGTGCCAGGGAACACGCTGACCTTTGCACTTCTAGCAAAACTAACGTTCGTTTGTGAAAAACATAAGCAATCAGCAAAAAAAAAAAAAAAAAAAAATCAATTGGAGGGATTGCTCATAGACCAAACACTAAACCAAGCTAAACAATACTAAGCACCAAGCTGGTATCAAGACTGGAGGGATTCTTAATCCCAAATCAATAATAAACAATTTCAAAATCGGTTGCTCAACCGATTTTTGACAGACAGACGGAGATGTGTTCTCACCACAAAGGCATATACTGTCTCCGTAGCCATCGAGGGCAAACATAGACTTAGAGGTTTTGTCGAATCATGGAATAGGGCGTCCTGTGACGTGCCATGACGGCTGAGATGCAGAAGGCATTCTTCTGCCTACATTTGACATCTTCCCGTAGAAGACGTCATGTGGAGATGCTTATAGGATTATCTATTTGTCCCTAAAATAGTGTGATACGTATAGTATATATACTGACCTGAATAGGCGAGAAGTTCCTGACACCCTTGACCCTCGGCACGAGCCGGTCGTAGAGCGCAGCGTCCCGCTGCGTGCGCTCGTGGAACACCCGCGCGTCCAGCTGCGCCGCTAGCAGGTTGTTGGCGGCTGTCACCGCGTGGATATCGCCCGTCATGTGGAGGTTAAACTCCTCCATCGGGATAACCTGGGAATACGCACATATGTTATAGAAGTGGTCAAACTTCAAGTACACATCTAGGGTAATAATAATTGGACATATTCTTCATGATACAAAAACATCGATCCGACGGCTAAAAGGCTATGAGAACGGGGCCCCGAACACTAAAACCCATTTATATATGTTAAAGCGTCCCCGACTATGGCCACTTTGGGCATGCAGATAGGGGTCCGCTGTACGGTCAGGCCACTCCCAGGAGCAACCGTCAGGGATCTGTTTTAGACAGATCGTGTCCCCAAACGCTAGTTCGGTTCTAATTCATTTTAAAGAGAGTAACCTCGTGCCCAAAATGGCACTACCAGATTGTCCAGACTGGTACCAGAGCAATGAAGGCCCTCACCACTCGTTCCTCGGAAGAGAAGCTAACGACAACCTCACTGACGACAAAGCCACCTACCACATATCCTGTGTGGTACTGGAGCTGTTAAAGGCACGCTCACTTCCCAGCATGGATCCACATGCCTACCATGAACCTATAAATCCTGGTAAGGACCGGACATCCCTATAGCTACAGCCCAACGCTAAAAAGCTATGAGAAATAACCAACTTAATATCGAGGTATATACTCCACAGCTCTCAATGACACAGTAGTAGGGTGAGCGTACCTGCGAGTACCCCCCGCCCGCAGCGCCGCCCTTCACCCCGAAGGTGGGTCCCTGGCTGGGTTGCCGCATGCAAGCGAAGGCGTTCCGCCCGCGGTGCGCACCCAGCGCCTGCACCAGCCCCAGCAAAGTCGTGCTCTTGCCCTCGCCGAGGGGAGTCGGTGTGATGCTGACATACAACAAACAGACATTTTGTAAGTCGGGAAGTATAGTTACTTTTGAAAAACATTTGCAAGACTATGCGAGTGAATAAGGAACATACCGGTAAATAAAATTATGCATTTATCTAATAAAATAATAGTTATTGAACAAGAAACACGTATTTATTTCTCTACTAAGGACGAGTTTAATCATAATTTATTATTGTTTCCTCTATCTACCTAATAAAATACAAAGACCAACAGTAACTAATTGATGTTTAATAATTAATTTGATAAAATAAATCTACAAAATTTATCTGTTGGCCATGTTTAACAAAACGGAGATCAGAGCGAATGGCGTCATCTTCGAGTCTCCCTTACAACTTGTGGAGATATTAATTCATATGTGTCTACGCTGATAGATCGTACACCACTAAAACACTTTGGAATCCATGATAAATATTACAAATTAGTTCAATTTATTATCTGAGTGAGGCGTGGCCATTGCTTGAGCGACATAAGCAGGAGCTGCGTGTCACGGAGATGAAGATGCTGCGCTGGATGTGTGGAGTGACGCGAAAAGACCGCGTCAGAAACTCCCGCATTAGGGACAGCCTTCATGTCCGAGACATTGCAGACAAACTGCAAGAATGCCGCTTACGGTGGTACGGCTACGTTCCACGGAAACCGGCTAGTTACGTGGGAAACAAATGTCTTGCCATGGCGCCTCCGCCCGGCCGCGGCAGATTGGGAAGGCCCAAGAAGTGCTGGCTTGACGTTGTAAGATCGGATATGCGTGCTAATGGCCTCACTACACGGGATGCCGAAGATCGTGCGAAGTGGAGACGTAAAAGTAGGAAAGCGGACCCCGGGCTCTCGAGAGAGATGCAACCGGGAACAACGCTCGGATGATGATGAGTTCAATTTATTATCTGAAAACCTTAAAAGCTGAGCTGGGTTGAGCGTCTGAAAACCTTAAAAGTTGTATTTTTTTACGTCAGTAACGTCACGATCTAGCCGGTATGCCCACGGCCGTTTGGTCACGAATTGAGAAACCTCAAACTAAAATGTGATTTTTTCGTACTAAACGTGAATTTTGCGTATTTTTTTTTTCAAAAAGCAATTTTTCTAAAAGTGTGTCTCATTTTAAATTATTGTAGCCATAAAAAATGCGATTGGGTCTGAGAAATATCAAGATAAGTTATGAATATACCCAGCAACGACGATGTACTTCCCGCCGCGCGCCTCCCGCAGCCGCTCGAGCACGGCGAGCGATATCTTGGCCTTCGTGCGTCCGTACTGAGACACCTCGTTCGGGAACAGACCTATCTCCGCCGCTAGCTCGCTGATGTCCTTCGGCTTTTGAGATCGGGCGATTACTATGTCACTGGAAATTGTAGGGTTAAATTAGAAAAACTGAAAGATATAGTGCTTATTGGACATTGTGACGGCAGGCGCCATAATCACCATAGTTCCCCCAGTAGCCCATCCACTACCACCACACTACTACGCCCATGTTGTTTTGCCCATCCTCCATAGCTCCGTGATACTGGACATATAACAATGTAAGAAGATTAAAACAAACAATCTATAATTGCCAGGGTAGAAATGAGGAGCTCATTGGCCTAGATGTACCTGTCGAACTTGATCAGTCGTGCGGGTTAAGCAACGCTTTGCACGGTCATTACTTGGATGGGTGACCGATAATCTGTGTGGCAAAAATCATGTTCTCGAGCTCCTCCGTGCTTCAGAAGGCGCGTTGAGCAGTTGGTCCTGGTTGTTATCTCAGATAGCAGTCGTTTAGTCAAGGGGCCTTAGGGCGTTTTTGTTTCTGTGGGAAATCCATCCTTATAGAGCACGCCACGGAGCCCTCTTATTTCGTCTTACACAGATACTTTCCGAACATGGTTGATTCGGAAAGTACCTGTGTCGGATTAAGAGAGAGCCTTAAGGCGACCTGAAAACTCTAACACTAGGTTAGTCACACCACTATACGAAAAGAAAAAGGATCGAAATAAATCTACAGTATTCTACACCAACATTACCTAGGAGGCGGTGTCGCGAGAGTGAGCCTTAAGGCCCGCATGGGCCAAGAAGGCGCCAGTACGCGCTCAAGCTGGCGACACGCGCCGGCTACAGTATTCTTCATCAACATGGCGACGGTCATGGGCCCCACGCCGCCCGGCACCGGCGTCACGTGCGATGCGACGCCACAAGCCTCCGAGTACGCCACGTCACCGACCAGACGCTGCCCTGACTTCTTTGATGGATCTGATGAAGGATGTATGTGTTATTTTTAAATGGGCATAGTCAAAGGCAGGCATGTAACCGGGAACATCGCTCGGATGATGATGACATTGATAGGTCCCATTGTGACAAGAGATTGGCTACCAAATATGCCAGGAATTAACCTAAGGTACTTTATATTAATTTTAAAACGTTATGGTGGGTTTCTCGAGTTTTTTAAAGATGGCTAACTTAGTCATCGTAGCGGCTGAGAGAGGTTTTAAGCATATTTTTTACTAGTTTCCTCACCAATAACAATCTCAACTTGGTACCAAATGAGTGAGTGACTATCGCATCCCGGTCTGTTAGTTTGTTGCTAAAAGAAGCCGTATTCACAAACAACCCTATGGCTTGGCGTGGCTTAATGCTTTGTCTCGTTCTTGTGAGAGATAATCAACGTCGGCGAAAATGTAACAAAAGCTGTACGCTTAGGGTCATTTGTGGATACGGCTTTGAAAACAAATCACTTAACTTAATTATGTAGTACTTAGGTACTTAGTTGGCTCGTCAACATCTTACAAATTCGACCCGAAAACATTATTCAAAAAGTTTTTTTTTTATTTCAGTCATATCACCAATTTCAATTATCCAAAGGTATTTCGTCCATTTCTATTAGTCGCGCACTGAACGTTAAAACAACAACGGTTGTTAGAACAAAGGCGGGTTGTTTATGAAAATTGTTTTATCAATATTTTGCAGTTTCGTACAAAGTTCCGTCTTTTGTCCATCGCTGTTTAGACTACGTTTTGTTGTTTAAATTGTGTCCGATTTGCGGAGAGTAAGCCTCTGTCTGTAGTACAGTCGGCAACTAAACTGCATAGGTATGCATCGTTTTCCATGGCTATTATTATGATGTTGTTATGACTTTTTGGCCAATGTTGTGTTCACCTATAATTGGCATACACACAAGCGGATGTATAATCATTTATTGTGTGTCGTGCTGTTGGTGTTCCTAAATAAATAAATGAATGTTTGTTATCAGGGGTTTACTCAAAAAAAAAAATAGTAATTCCCTTTGCAGGTCAGGTGGGTACATGCCGGTGGCAATATCAGATTTTATTTAGATAGTTAGTCATCATCATCCGAGCGTTGTTCCCGGTTGCATCTCTCTCGAGAGCCCAGGGTCCGCTTTCCTACTTTTACGTCTCCACTTCGCACGATCTTCGGCATCCCGTGTAGTGAGGCCATTAGACGCATATCCGATCTTACAACGTCAAGCCAGCACTTCTTGGGTCTTCCCAATCTGCCGCGGCCGGGCGGGGGCGCCATAGCAAGACATTTGTTTCCCACGTAACTAGCCGGTTTCCGTAGAACGTGGCCGTACCACCGTAAGCGGCAGTATTTAGATAGTTAGTATTTGTATGGAAAACTAAAACTCAAGGACACCTTAGTCCACCTTAGGTTTTTGAATTCAGAATACTATCACCCATACGCGATAAGGCATTGTTTAGTTTAAAGTTATTCTTTCCGTCTTCTTCTCATCTGAGCGATGTTCCCAGTTGCATCCCTCTCGGGAGCCCGGGGTCCGATAAACGCCAAATTATTTGAGGTCAGCGCAGTCGGTAGGTCATCAATTCATCATTGACCATACCTTCTGCAAATAGATTTGGCAATATTTTTACGGCCGGCCGCCTGCCTGACACCAACCCTCTTAGGGACCAAGCCGTTTATCTGCCACCGCACGGGGGAAACTTTAAATTTGATAGTCTCCCTCAGATCCCTTAGTCGCCTTTTACGACACCCACGGAAACAGATGTGGTAAACCTATTCTATGGCGGGGCTACACGGCTTAAAGAGCTATACAGCCTCTGCCGGGGTTACACAATAAAGCGTCAATCAATCTACCAACCTGGAATGGCATTGATACCGCAGTCAATGACCACAGCTCCGGGCTTGATCCACGACCCTCGCACCAGCTCTGGCTTGCCGATCGCCACCACCAGGATATCCGCTGCTTTTGTCTAACAACAATAGGGAACATGGCAGTTATTGAATTTAACTAAAATGATGTATTTATCTAAAAAGACTTTAATGCCAGTTATTGAATTTAACTAAATATCTAATAATACTTGAGTTATTAAACACGAAACACGTATTTATTTCTCCACTAAGGGCGAGATTGATAATTATTTTGATAAAATAAATCTACATAAGTACTTATTATTTACTCGATATTTCGCCAGTAATTGCAGCTGGCTTGTTAGCGAAATATCGAGCTCCGTAAAAACAAATTAAAACATAGTTAATACCCCCGCTACAAAAGTTAAAATAAGTTCAAAAGTATAAGTTCAAATCGACTTGTTGTCACTACGCGACCTTACTCGGAAAGAGATAATGTTTTCTTAATTTTCGGCTTGACGGGAGGCTTACCCGAGGCGTAGCGGCTATCGCGCTGGAACGGAATACCAGTAGTCGCGGATTCGAGTCCCGCCGGGTACTAAAGTTTTTAAAATCATTTTTTCAAAAAGCTTTATTACCTAGTGTGGTAAACACTAAGAAATAACGTTTAGATTTGTAGTAAAAACAACCATTTTAATCTAAAATCGTAACTTACAACTTCACTCAAGTTCTTCGTCTTTGAATGGCAGACGGTGACGGTAGCATGCTCCCACTTGAGCAGCTCTGAGACGGGAGTGCCGACGATGCGGCTTCTTCCTAGCACCACCACATTCTTGCCCACGATGGAGACGCCGGTCCTCTTGATGAGCTCGACGCACCCCGCTGGCGTGCATGGCACGAACCCCGTGAAGTCGTTGTTGGCTACGCGACCTTCGTTTACTGTGTTAAGCCTGGGGTAAAATGTACAATTACAAGAGATAATATTCAAATGTAGGCCGGCCATTTATTATCTGTTGAAGAACTGAAAAACTCTGGGACAAATGGGTCCTTGGACCGTTTTAAGGTTCCTTATCCAAAAGGTAAGAATGAGACCCTTTTACTAAGACTTTATTGTATGTCTGTCTGTCTTGTCTGTCACCGCAGGCTATATCTCATGAAACGTGATAGTTAGCCAGTTAAAATTTCTACAGGTGATGTATTTCTGTAACACCAAATACCAAAAACAGAATAAAATAAATATTCTAGTGGGGCTCTTATACAACAAACGTCACTTTTATGTGTTAAAAGTCTAGAATTACTCAAGTTACACGGGTTAGTCCTGGAATTTAGTACCATGCCAGTAGTCCTGCATATACATATCCACATATCTGTATATATAGGAACTGCTGTTCCACTACAGTGGAACCCTTCAAAACTACCAATGAAAAGACTACCGCTATGGCACCAATATTTCGGTGCTACCTCAACTTACGTACGGTAAGGTACACTTACCCATCAACATCCTTGTCGGGAGAGACGGCGTCTGTGACTTTGTGAGCATCGATGGGATGCTGCGAGTCTAGCGGCATCTGCACTATGATGCCGTGGACGTACGGGTCCTCGTTCAGATCTGACACTTTCGCTAACAGCTGCACAATTTGGGTACCATCAGATATGTTACTACTAAAACTACAGTATTATGTGACGCTATTCAGAACTTCAGGGCTACTTAAACGATTTTTGAAGCTGTTAAATTTAAAAATGCTCAAACAATTTTTGAATTTAGAAGCTGCTCAGTTATTTAACTAGCCTTCAAATTTGAATTGCCGGGTCAGTTTTCTGTCGTTAGTTTATTAGTTTTTTTATTAAGAAAATAGAGAAAAACATTCAAACTATTTTTCAATCTTAAGAAGTCGGTGAAAGCCGACTTTTTCAAACAACGCCATAGGGACCTAATCGAAAAAATAATATGAAAATGTACCTATTTAATTAAATGATACTTTAACAGTATTACATCAGACATATTTGTTTTTAGAGATCAAGTAAGGCGTAAACAATATTTATAAACGTAATAATGTTATCAAATAAAGGTCGAGGTCTCGATTAATCGCAACATTAATTCAGTACTTTATTTAATTTTAGTGTAGGGACGTAGGAGAAAAATACTTTCTAGAATACATCCGAAGTAAAATAAAAATACGAAAAATACCACCGATCGGTGTATTTTGCTATGAAACCATCATGTCTGGTTCTCCTAGATTTATATAATACTTTGAATATTTACAGATATCTTTGCTGAAATTACAATTTTTTAAAATTATTTAAATGTAAGTACTTATACAAATTTTAAATAGTTTCTATTTATAAATTTAACTCATACTCAAATTTATACTAACACCTTTTGACATACCTACTTACCTATACCATAATAATTTAATAAGTATATGACTTATCCATAAAGTACCCTATGCAGAAAATGATTGGAATTTATCCAAAACACAATAAATATATCGAAATAATTAGCATCGTTTTCATGAAGACAACGAAATATTCTCGCCAATATTCTCAACTACCATACAATTTGTGTTCACTAGTTTATTTTCCTCACCTCAGATTCAGTAATATCCCTGGGCAGACGAATGTGTTCAGCTATGATGCCGATATCCTCAGCAGCCTTCAGCTTCATCCTGATGTAGACGTTAGAGTCCTCACGCCCGCCCACTTGCACGATGGCCAACTTGGGCTGGAAGCTCGATAGCCGAGCTTTTCCAGCTGATACTTGCATACGAAGTTCATTTTGAATGGACCTGTAATATATACCATATTCCTAGTATTATTTTGATTTTGGCGGTTTCATCATCATCTCAGCAGAAGGTGAGCTAATCTAGATTATACTTAGCACTCGTTCCACTCGTTTGGAAGAGAGCAGTTTTCCTCACTCCAGACTCTAGAAGGTAGGAAGACTATCATATACTCTACACTTATACTCCATCCGGGTAATGATATAGCGTCCTAACTAATTAAAAAAAATGTATTTTCGAGAAAGAGTCGCTATACCCTCAAGCACCGCGAGGTACCTTTGGGGATCAGTTATAGACGGATCAGATCAGATAGGAAGAGGGCAGTAAAACGTCTTCCAACTGTCTACGTATCTGAACATGAACAATTGTGCTGGGCGATGCGATTAACTATTTTAGCCCATTTCGTCTTAAATAGTTAAAAAAGCGTCAGAACACACTTAGACAAAGACAATCTTCAAACAATAGCCAGTCTACAGTCTACATAAAATCAGGTAAGCAATAAATTCTAGGAAACATTGCGATTTGTACCTGAACCCTTGACAAACAATAAAGGGCAAATTACTGAGAATTTTACTTGCACAGTGGAGTGGGAGACGGAAGGTCTTTGGCGCCTAGGTTGCGGTTTGAAATGCCGAAATGAATGAATATTGGGACCATTCATTTAGAAACTTAGAAATGGCTAAGGGTTCAATTCATAACTCATTAATTATACAGTATTGGATGTTTTCAACTCGAACTAAAGGAATTTACAATTGAAAAGATGCATACAGCAAATGGACATTAAAAATAGCTACAAAATATATTTACCTATGATTATTTTAGGCAAACACATAATACAGCACTCGAATTTTCTTTAAAGAAAAGCTATTTTCGGAGATGGATTTCTCCCTAAAAATATAACTACAATAAAAATACAACAAACCGCGAAACTTCCAATCCCGAAATAGGTTCAGCTACCATTTTGTTGTCACCGAAGTTGCCACACCGTGATACCAGTAAAGACTAAAACGTCTTCAACATGATACTCGCATCACAGCTAGCCTGACCCAAAACGATAACCCCCAGTCCCAAACAACATCAAAATGACGAAATATAACAAAACTGCTTGCTGAAAGTTATATTATAATGAAGAACTAACAACTTCTTAAAAAGTGACTACATATAACTAGGAGTAACCCAGTTGATTTCGGACTTTGAAAGACCTATAAAATATTAAGACATAAGTAAGATCCTTAATCAATACCTCTTTGACCAAGTAAAAAACATTATAAATAAGTACAATGCGTAGTACATTACATGTTCATGTAAGTAAAACGTTCTTGTTAGGTACCTACTTAACTTAATGTTCACTTAATGTACAAGTAGACATGAATAGGTATTCGCTAGAGACGAGGTGACTTGCGCCAATCAAGGCACCACTTTAGTAATCACAAGTTCTGTTCCACGCACGCACACACACTCGTAGGTGGCCTTATCGTTTAAAATGCAATGTCATCCAGGCAACCACAATATATATCATATAGAGAAAGTTCTACCTTAGACAGTCACTGCACCAATCCTTCACTGATGCAAACGATCCCAGTTTCCTAACGAAATTCATATTATCACAGAATAACAAATTCTATAACTGTTCAGATCGAACTGTTTTTGTTTTGTTAATTAAATAATTTGTCAAAGACGAGACAAGATTTAAGACGGGAGGGGTCAGGATCCATTATCATTAAGTAATGGAGTGATAAGAAACTGCTAATGCGGCAGTGGGCCCATGGAGATAATAACAAAACTCAAGAACTCAAGAAATTGAATTCAAAAGATTCGTACCTACTCTAAGAAATTTAGAATTTAACATGATTCGTCATTTATTTGACAGGATATGTATTATAGTAATTTTTTAAGAAAAATACGCATTTAAACATTTTTACTTGGGGCGATTGAGGCTTGAACTCGCGTCTTTGGGTCGGTACCCCAACGTCTATTCAAACTAGACCACGCAAGTCCGTGCTTCGTGCCGTGAAAATCTCGAATGCTATTCGTCCTTGGTAGTTTACGATTGAGACACGTTAAACGCCATCTATCTTACCTGAGCTATCTATTTATCTATCTATCTTGAGCTACATACAAAAATAAAAAGAAATATAAGGATATGCAGTGTTAGAGAATTGATTGTCCAAACATCAAATAAAAACCCAAGCTACCTACCTACCTATTGAATTCTAAATATTATGGGCCAATAATTCAATACTCACCAGCCAACTAGCTTTTTTACACACGATATGCTTTTGAGCGTTTGCTCACTATCTCACCTGATAGTAAGTGATGATGTGGTCTAAGATGCAGCACACTCATATAGAAGAAAGACGGCAGTGGAACAAGATCCGACCCGTCTTCTTTGTGGCTGCACCGACCAACGAAACGGAACACAGACGAGTCCACTTGGCGAACCAAACTTGACCAATTTCAAACATTATCATAATCATATTTAAACAAAAATGCCCAAATATATTAAGTAAGGTCAACTCGCCGAAGACCGTCATAGGGGGCATCACCGTCTACCTTTCGATTTAGAGCTTTGTGGCATGGGTAATACGGACATATGGTCTATTAACCAAAGAGCGTATCTTGTTCTTTGGCCCATATACCAAATGTTTGTGTTGTCTATGGCCTGAAGCCCTAAATCGAAAGGTAGACGGTGATGCCCCCTATGACGGTCTTCGGCGAGTTGACCTTACCTATCAAATGTGTACCTAGATAAATTAAAACTTAAAAAAATCAAACCTAAATAAAACACTAATGTCCCGCAGTTTTACCCGCTTTAGTCCCGAACCCGTGGGAATGTTCAAATATCCTTATCGGATGCCTACATCGTAAAAGAAAACACTCTCAAATTTGCAGCCCTCTATTATCAGCTGTTTATAGGCTGTGCGGTGATCAGTCAGTCAGGACAAAGCATTTTATAGATATAGATTAAAAATCGGTAAACGTGATTCTAGTGTAGCACAATGGGAGGCCTTATCGTCTTATCAATAAGGGATAAGAGCCTTAACTGTTGTGATTAGGACCCTAAAAACAATTTCCAGACATACTCAGTTAACAATATTAGGAAAAATATTGTATCGATGTATGTACTTATCATATCAAATTTAAATAAAAAAACTCAAGTGGATTTAGAGACTAACTGCAAGTATTTAACCGGCAGTAGAGTCAACGGCTAGTGCATCTTTAAACAACATTTCCGGAAATTTGTCAAATACAATGAAATTAAAAAAAAAAACATATACTATAGCTGTGTGTGCAAAAAAACAAAACTATAAATAACTATACCATACCTATACTTAGATATTGTTTAAAAATAGCAAAGGCATGTACTTACTCAAAAATTTTGGAAGTAAAGCTGTCGTCCACGGTCGGCTCCAACATGTTGCCGGGTCGGATTGTTGTCACAAAATAAACACAGACTACGCCGCGCCGGGCAGAGGCTCGTCAATGTTCCGTGCACCATGATGATAATACTTATAATAACGAGCTTAAGGCCGGTGCACACAAGCGTTAATAATACGGTGCAATACTGCATACGTTGACAACTTTTATTTATTTATACCATTCACACTCTTAAAAGCTTATTTTATTCACGCAAAACAGTGAATAAAAAGGCCTTTTACTCACGCTGTTTGAATTTTGAATTTAGAACACAATTTACTTGTCTCGTCCATCTCAATGCTTATACAACCTCCTTACGCGAAAAAAAACTTTATACAAACTCTGCGCAAAGAATACTCGTCATAAAATTCTTTTTAGGGTTCCGTACCCAAAGGGAAAAACGGAACATTTTTACTGAGACTTCGCTGTCTGTCTGTCCGTCTTTCGCTAGTCTGTATCTCATAAACTGTGATAGCTAGACAGTAGATATATTTCTTTAGCCGCTATAACAACAAATAGATGAAAAAAAACATTTAAGGACCATTCAACAAACGTGATTTTGACATGAAAACGCTACGATACCGCGATGTATTTTTACCACTAGCACTTTTTACCATCTAGTGATGAATTGAGACTGGCGCCAGTGGTAGAATAAATTTTAACGTTCGCGTGGCGTTCACGGATTGGTTGCCGGTCCAGTGTTTATTTGAGGGTACCATACCCAATAATAACTGTGATAGTGGTACGGAAACCTTCGTACGCGACACGAGTCCGACTCACACTTGACCGGTTTTTTTTTCTCGTAGTCATGGTATAAAGTATAGTATGCAACTCTTGAATAAAGTACGGATTTACATTGAGGGCCATGAATCACTGGGTCGCTCAGGATTCTAACACTTGAATCCCTCGCTACGCTCGTGATTCAATCATCATGAATCACTCCCTACGGTCGTGATTCAGTCGTTAGAATCCTTCACTTGCTCGTGATTCATCTACGGCCCTCGCACTAAATCCGTCTTTTATTCACTAGTTGCATAATATACTATTATTTCATACTAGCTGCGTCCCGCGGTTTCACCCGCGTAAATCCCGATCCCGTTGGAATATCGAGATCAAAAGTAGCCTACGTAACTCAGGGTGAATGTAGCTTTGTAGCTTTGTAATGGTGAAAGAATTTTTAAAATCGGTCGGTTTTGAATTTATTTATTACAAACATACAGACACACACACACACACACACACTTGAAATTGAATGATCGATGTATGTACTACAGATATTTGATTTTATCTTGGTGTCTCTCAATATAATTATTATCAACTTCCAATGGCGGGCGGGACCAATCCTTATATTTTCAGATTTAATACATTAGTTAAAAATGTACTAAAAAATGACCCGTAAAGTTAACAAGATTTTTTTTATTTTGTACGTAATAAATTATAGTACGTAAGTAATATTCCTGTTATCATTATCCAGTCAGCCATCCAAATTGCAAGTTTAGTTACAATAAGAATTTAACATTTAAAGCACGTGAAATAGTGACGATATTTGCATTTCTAATAAGCAGTTGTCAAGGAAAAATATACTAATAGGTACATTTACTGATACTTACAATTTGTATCAAACATAGATGTTTATTTATAAATCTAAAATTTAAAAAAGTGTAGGTAATTATACTTATTTCTCACATTTTCGTTTTTGAATTCTCGTGTGTACCAGCCCTCAGTTACCGGATTGTTAACCACGTAAAACTGGTTTCCGTAATAAGATACGCGAGATCTTGTAGGTCATAGTCATAGTAAAAACGCGACATGCTATTTTTTTTAATGGACGAACATAAATAAAAAGCTGTTTCTCGACTCTATTGCATTGTGTAATAGAGTTGTGATTGCAGTGGTCTGAGATATATGTTTACCTAAAATTGCGAATTTATATTCGAGCCTCCTGTTTTACACTCTTCTCGTAAGAGAAGAGTGTAAAACAAGAGGATCGAAATAAAAACAAAAGACGATCGTAATAACAATAAAAACATTTTGTATTTGGTACTTTATGCCCCAAAGCGTTTCTAGACACAGCTATTTTAGGGTACCCGTTCTTGTTAGTAGTAATCACTATATTTTTTTCCAAATAGTAGATAAATAAGTGCACGCTGCGTAAGTTAATAATAAACAAAAAATATTGCAAATCAGTTTTATTTGTCTTTAAATCAATCTTAACAGATACAGGATAATCTACATTTACATTTAGATTTGAATGATTACAAATGTAGTTATTAAGATCTTTATAATGATTGGAAACAGTCTAACTTACTTGAGGTAGTTATAATTACCTAGTCACTGATATAATAGAAGGAAATATTTTTTATAATGAAAGTAAACAAACTAAATACAATTTACTTTGGAATTAGGTGTTAATTTACAACTAAAATTGTAGTCATGTAACAGTATGATCAGTACGTATACCTAATATAGTATTTGTTCTTATAATCATTTATTTAATTAAAGAGATTATTGGTTGAACTAACTATAAAGTAACTAAATAAACAAATAAAATAAGAAAAAGTCAACATATAATGTTTCTATTCTAATCAACTAACCTTTAGATTTACCCATCTAGTAATATACAACACTTTGTGATTTTTCTCCGAGATTCCGATGTGCTCTGTAATTTGACGTACACCCTGTTTAGGGTGTCAGTAGTCTACTCGTGATCAAAACTAATGTAATCCAAGTCAAAACATCGAGGTAGGGAAAAAGATAACAAAAATGCGCGATTAAGACCCGAAAACATCAATAAAATAAAAAATCCAGATGCCACTGGTTCAGATAACAATTACACTTGAAACAAAACATTCGACACTGATGTCAGATGTCAATAAACACATTTATGTGTTACATGTTTAGATAAATACACCATAAAACTTGAGTAAGTACTTATTTACGCCAATATGGAATTTTCTTTTAACAAGTTATCTTAAGGGGACAATCTACCTACTTTTTTTTCCATACAAACTTCACAAACGTAGTCGACTGTTTCCTGCTTGGATAAAGATATTAGAAAAAACATATTTGCTCTAATGTCTTTATCCAGGGAGGAAACAGTCGACTACGTTTGTATGGAGAACGAGTAGGTAGACTGTCCTCTTAAGAAGATGCGGTGGGTAACTTGTGTCGAATTTTGAATGAAAAATAACACTAAAATCTAATATAGAAAACTTAAGGATAACAATAACATGTTAAAAGTTTTTAACGTTATTATCACGAGACCTTAGCTAAGGGACTCGCTAAGATCAAATCTCTTTCTAACACATAAGCGAGACAAATCATACTTTAAAATTCTCTAGAAATATTTTGATGGCTTAAGGTATTGCACTTCAGAATTGCCACCGTATATTCAGTTGAAAACTTTTATCGTATTAAAGTACATAACATGTGATAAAGCATTGATTAGCTAATGTCCCGCTCAGGAATGTTTAATAAAAAAAATTCGTATGCTTCATCTTTGTACTAGCGTCTTGTAGTACCAAATATAATACTGATCGACGTAACTTTGGTAAATAGGGCAATTTTATGTCTAATGCAAAAGACGTTAGTACAATAATTTGTAAGAGCTGTAACAATCTATTGGTTAAACTAGAATTAAAAAAAATAACGATTAATCAGTTCAATTGAGGAACTATAGAAAGCAAGTAGGTAGAGTGTGCGTTAAACTTTATAGCCCTTCTGAATAAAGGCGCGAGTAGCTGCGGAGATCGCGAATTTTAGATGCGCGTAGAAGAGTGGTGCGCTAACAGGCCGCGCGCATTCCTTGTGTTAAAATGGTGCAAACTAACATTTTAACACCATTGGAATTCAAAACACACTCAAAATGAAATTATAAATTGCAAATGGACTGCAATCGAAACTTCATTGACTCTATTTTTGACGGTATTATCTACGGAACATTTTAACAAAAAAAATTGAATCGTGCGACTATTTCACAAATGTCAAATTCGAAATGACTGCAACGATATTGAAATTATATTTTGGATAATTTTATTACGAGAATTCCCTTAGCATGCTATGCCATGCGTTAGTGCACAGTAAAGTTAATATTTAACGCACTCATACAACTATACAAAGTAGACTGTAGCACAGGTTCTCTTAGTACAGTCTACACATTTCACAACTTGACTATCGTTGAAACTTGTATACGTGTCTTTTACCTTAATATATTAAGGTAAAATACGTTAACTTATAAGTTAACGTATTTTTACTGTATATCATATCATGCCCTGGATTTTAGATACTAAGTACATTAGTTGTAAGATAAACTTATGTATGTTCAAGGAAGTAAACTATTTTATTATTAATCGGTTTTCAACTCGCGCCTATATTCAGACGGGTCATAAAGTTGTACGCGCACATACCCTCTACTTACGTCGAAAGAGAGCCGTCTACGAGTTAAACACGTTGAAGTCCTCTTCCTTCTCCAAATGCGCGTTGCTGTACAGATGTATGCGCATGGCGTAGGTCGTCATCGGCGGGGTTCCGCACAGAGTGCAGTTTACTTGCAGTGAGGATGATATAGGAGTCCTGTTTGGGGAAAAAAGTACTTATTATTTTATTTGCTGGATTTAAAAGAAAAAGCAGGTTCCTAATCAACTTCTTCTAATATTGTCTGAGTCTGGAATGACCTATTTATCAACGCAGAGCCCAAACTGCTAGTCATAGAGACATCAAATTTGGAGTGTCTTGAATTTGTGAAGAGTTTTTGGAAAATTTTGGAGAATCGGGAATTACGCGGGTAAAACCGCGGGACTTTTGTAGTAAGTAGGATAACTAGAAGAGCGCAAGGAACCCCGGACGATTAAAACTATGCATATATGTTATAACGTACTTAACTATGACCACTTTGGGTACAAATGGAGGGGTCCGCTGAACTGAGTGTAGCGGGTACAGCACCCAGGTCGTATCATACCTGCTGACGGTCAGCTTGAGCTGGTCGTTGTCCCGCTTCAGACGCAGCAGGTGGTCGCGCGGTACGGGACGCAGCTCGAGCGGCGAGTGTAGCGGGTAGATGACGGCTCGCTCCACCATGTCGGGGATGGTTATCTCTAGCAGCTCGTCCTCGGGTACGCTGCGCCATTCCCACGCGTTTTGGATGAAGCCTGGGCTTTGGTGCTTGCGGCGTTTCCTGAGTAAGCTGAGAAAGCAAAATCCATGACAATAAAAACACCATTTTAAGTAGTGGTTCGCCCCGAACTGAGACCTCACGAGTTTATAATTTTTCGATTTTTACTAAATACACTGAATAGTGTACCTTATTATTATATTATTGTCACCGACATTATTGAACCGATACCCTATTCGATTTTAATTGTTTGCTTTATCATTTTCATAACTCCTTTTTACCCTATATTTGTAACCGATCCCGCTCATCTTCAATCTTAAAAATTATATTGACCTTGCAATTTCACTAATTCCTCATGCAAAAACCTTTAAAATAATATGGAAATTGCAAAAAAACACCGGCAACCTCGGTAGTACTTGCTTTTTTATGCGACTTAAGGTATTATATCCGTTGTGTAGTCACCGCAACACAAGCTTAGTAGCTTCATCACGGGGTTAGATGGCGTTGTGTGATATTCACAGATTTTTTTTTAATTATCCCCTTCTAAACTGCTACGCCGCAAGACCGATACCAAGTAATGCCAACCAAGCCGGAATTAAGAAAGCATTAATAAGTATAGGTTTACTTACTAACACTTTTAAAAATGTTTATATCTGTAGGATCAAACAAACATTGCCGACGATAGCTGGATTTAAGACGAGCATGACGCTATTCTACACCTTTAAATTACATAAAGAATAGTTTCATTTATGAACAAAATGTTTAATATCTTGCGACCTATCGAAGGCTAGAGTATTCTTTATTTCAATTTGAAACTGATTGTAAATAATATCTTACTTCAAGAGATTGTCTCTAATCAGCTTCGGTATCCGTGGTCTGGTCTCGTCGTCTGCTGTGGGCATGTCCTGACCCTCGCCGCAGTACATCATGTAGTCCATCAGGTGCCGGATGTGGTTCACCTGAATAATATTCTAAATATTTAGCTAAATATTCAAAATTAAGACTTTTAGGTGGAAACGTGAATAAAGGCTGGATTTAAAGAGAGGACCATAGATGAATCACGAACAAGTGAAGGATTCCAACGACTGCATCAGGGAGTGTAGCGAGTGATTCAAGTGTTAATCCTAAGCGACGCTAGTGATTAGAAAAAAAAGAGAAGAGAGAAAACGAAAATATGTTGAGTATTTTTTGCGCAAGGATGTTGTATAAGCATTGAATTGGAGGTCGAATCTATTGGTGTGTTTTAAATTCAAACACCACAAAATAGTGATTAAAAGGCCTTTTTATTCACTGTTTTCATTGAAAAACTAAGCTTTTTAGAGTGTGAATGGTATAAACAAACTTATATAGGACTAGCTGCGTCCCGCGGTTGAACCCGCGTTAGGCCCGATTCCGTGGGAAAATCGGAATCAAAAGTAGCCTATAGCCTTCGTCAATAAATGGACTATCCAAACACTGAAAGACTTTTTCAATGCAGACCAGGGGTTCCTGGGATTAGTGCGACCAAACAAACAAAAAAACAAACTCTTCAGTTTTATAATAATAGAAGAAGAAGATAGATAGGTTAAGGTTGCCTGGAAGAAATCGCTTTTAGCGATAAGGCCGCCCATTTGTGCAATTTTCTATTTTTTTTTAAGCTTTTGTGATTCTGTACCCACTCGAGCGCGCACGGAAACGTTTGTTTCCGAAATGAAATCAGTGAAACGCGCACGGAAACAAAAGTTTCCAGGCTAAGTACAAAAACGAAGTTTTGACAAAAGTTCGCGATCGTGCCCTATTTCAAATTTGGTTGAAAATATTTCAAAATAAATGATCTTTGTCTTCATTTTGCGGCCATCTTGGTTCCCATTCGTATAGTTTTACTCTGTAAACGGCGGCCATTGTTCGCCATTGTTCGCGCCTTTTTTTCCGCGCCTTTTTTTCCGCGCCATTTTTTGCGTCATTTTTTTCGCCGCTTATTACGCTACTTTTTCTTTATCTTTTGATTTCTATAGATAGGTATGGTCCTAAACAGTATATTTATGTATAAAAAATATATGTTATCGAACTATATTTCAAATTTGCCATAATCAATCAGCTATATCTTTCGCACTACAAGTGCGTACTAAAAATTAAATAAAAGAAGCCATTCGATACCACAACACATTCGGAATGGGTTCTCTGAAGTTTATAATTACTCATAACACCATTTGTTAATCTAAACACCGTGTCGAGTGACTTTGTTTATAATAACAAGTGGGCGCGCGAACCACTTACGCAGACCACCCACGACGACGTCAGAGCTTGCGCAAGGCCACGCCTAGAAATAAAAAACTCGCGCGCACGAGTGGGTACTTAAGTTGTGCAAATAAAGCGTTCATCTATCTATCTATAGATAGATAATAGATAACATGTCTCACCCAGCAGATATCGTCGACGCCGATCTCCGCGTCGATGTTGACAAGTACATCGTGCTCGGGGAAGTACGGCGCGCCGGCGTCGTCACTGCCGAGCCCGCACAGCACGCTCACGTAGCGCATGCCCTCCTCGTCGCGACGTAGCTCGGCCCTGTACACATACGTAGTATAAGTTAAGAGGATAGTCTCCATTCTTTTTCTCCATACAAACGTAATTTAAATTTTCCTCCCTGGATAAAGACATTAGAGCAAATATGTTTATGCCATAAAACTTATATCTGTCATGACTATAGTTAGCTGGGCACCAGCTACGCAAGACCAGCCGACTCAGCAATAACAGTCGGCACATGCGACCTAGATATAAGTGCTTAGTTCATAATCATATTGTTTTCTTTAGAGGTAAAAATTAAAATTGTAATTAGTCTTTAAGTAGCTTTTATAATTAAATCATTCAAATAAATTCTTTTTTTTAATAAGTCTTCCGACCGCCCATACATAATTGGCGCAGTCGTTAGTGGTCACGCGATCGTCAAACTAATTCGCATCTCTAAGTTCCAGAATCGAGATCCGGTATCCGGTACGATTCTGTCTTCAGCCAGACAGCGACAGCGGTGCAGCGATCGGCGATTTTCAAGTCGCGTACCCGTGATCAAGAACCTACGGGCGGCCCACGGAAGATCAGCGTGCAGAGATCCGGAGAATTGGAGAACCCCACGCACTGCTTAAGACTCGACGGGAGATGCAGAGGCTGGTCCGGTGAGTACTCTCGCTATTTAACCAAGTTCCTTGCTCTATTTCCTGTCTTAGTGTAGTTTTTTATCATTATTGCGTTGAAGAGTGTTCATGTTTTAAGCTAAAATCGCGAATAAACATAGGTAATACTCATATTCGATTCAATAATAACTCAATAACTAGGTCAGTGAACGATCGGCGATCATATTACGTTATTGTGAATAATTACCTACATTTTTTATAAAACACCACACAATGGCGGTGAACGATTGCGACGCCGACATAAAGTTTGTTAGGGAATTTATTCCTAGCTATGACGGGAACCCCAAACTTTTAAATTATTATATTAGGGAAATGGAAGGCGTTTTAGCCTTATTGTCAGATGCCGCGCGCACACATCCCGCGTTAATTTGTATTATTAAAAGTAAAATAAGTGACTCCGCTAGGGAGGCTCTCGCTTACGGTGAGATAGCTAGCACCTGGGCGAGTGTTAAAGAAAGGTTATTGTCTAGGCTCGGGGAAACGCGAAATGAGGCTCAGGTAATGCAGGAGCTCACGCGGACCCGCAAGCAGAAAAATGAGGATTCCGAGGCGTTTGGTAAACGCGTACGGGAAATCCTAGACACATTGCGGTCGATCGGACAACACTCCGACAAAAATTATTACGAATCCATGGCGATTCAACAGTTTGTCGATAGTTTAGATTTTCGCATTTCTATTGGAGTTAGAATAATGCGACCAATAACATTGGAGTCTGCTATAGTGTTGGCGAGGCAGGAAGAAGCGAAAGGTGCGAACCATAGGTACAATAGTAATAACTCTTTTAATGATGTATCGATCCCGCCCTCGTTTAAACCAAAGGATTCTCCTAGAGGTCCACATCCTAGATTGCAGCAAACATCCCCATTTTATCCCCCTCACCAATCAGCTTCACAACCTCAACGTTTTGCGCCGCAACAAAGTAACGTGGCGCCTGCACAACGACAGCAGTGGGTGCAATCAATGCTCCCCTGGAAGCAAAAAGGAGCTTCCTCAGGTAATTTCAGGTTCGGGAACCCTGGACCTTCCAGGAGTGGAAACTTCAGGCAGTACAACGTGCCGCAACAGGTGAACCCACCAATGAAAAGTTCTGACGTCACTATGAGGTCAGTATCGAAACCACCACCGCCTCAGTACGCTGTGAAGGAACTATTCTACACACAGAACTACGCCCCGCATCAAAGCGAAGATCCAGATTGCGGTGAGTATAGTAATTATTACTATCTAGAGACGGAGGAAGGCGATACACAAGCAGAGGACCCCGAGATCAATGTGGAGGACCCGCAAAATTTTTGCAACCCCCACGACGACCAGGATGCAACATAATTAAGATAAACATTCAGGATCGGGATCATTTGCCATACATTGAGCTACCAGAATTTGGAGGTAAGTTTTTAATTGACACTGGTGCGAGTCGAAGTGTTATTTCATCTCACGTTATTTTTGGTTCGATTTTTGAATATTGTGTGGAATACGAACCTTTCCAAATTGCAACCGCGCATAACATCTCGCGACATAACTATATTGTTAATTTACCTCTACCACCTGCATTTAGCTCTGACGATATTCATAAATTTCTAATCTTTGACTTTGACCCGAAATACAAGGGACTAATAGGATTTGACTTATTACGCAGACTTAAAAGTAACATTGACTTGAATACTAACGTTTTACGTACCTCTACTGCAGATATCCCTATTTATTTCAATCGCCCATTAGAGAAAATTCAGATTGAAGCGAAAACCGAAAAGTTAGTTACGTTAAAATGTAATTACATTGACGGCCAGTACATTCAAGACAGTTTCTTGTGGTCAGAAGGGTTAGAATCCCCTGCTGCATTAGTAACAGTCAAAAATGGTTCCTTCAGAACCTCTGTCATTAACTACAGTGGAAAAAAAATGTGCATCCCTCAAAAATCGGTAATTGAATTAGAGTCCTATTCAGATAATAACATGGTAAAATTAAATTCACTTGACGTAAAACCCGATTTACATAAAGAGCTCAGCGAGAACTTAAACAAAATTCGCACCGAGCATATGAACACAGAGGAAAAGCACGAGATTCTCAAACTGTGTAATAAATATAAAGACATATTTTATTGCGAGAAAATTCCCCTGAGTTTTACACATGCAGTAAAACACCAACTAAGACTAACTGACGAAAAACCTATCTACGTACGTAACTATAGACAGCCACCCCAACAACGTGACGAAATTCGAAAACAAATTGACAACTTACTTACACAGGGTATTATTCGTGAAAGTATATCCCCTTGGTCCTGTCCTGTCCACATAGTCCCGAAAAAACCCGATGCTTCCGGAAAAGTGAAGTGGAGACTTGTGATTGACTATAGACGACTGAATGATAGGATAGTTGAAGACAAGTACCCTCTACCAAATATCCACGACATACTTGACCGCCTAGGGAGGGCCCAGTATTTCACAACCCTCGACCTAGCCAGTGGTTACCATCAGGTGGAAATGCACCCTGATGACATAGAGAAAACCGCATTCACAACCGAGCGAGGACATTACGAATTTTTGCGTATGCCATTTGGTTTAAAAAATGCCCCAAGTACTTTTCAAAGATTAATGGATCATATCCTCCGAGGCATTAGTAATGTATATACATACCTCGATGACGTAATCATAATATCTACGTCATTACAGGAGCATACTGTCAAGCTTAAAGAGGTTTTTGAACGGTTTAAATGCCATAATCTAAAAATTCAACTTGATAAATCAGAATTCCTTCAGAAACAGGTTAAGTTTTTAGGACACGAACTGACTGACGAAGGACTAAAACCAAACAGGGATAAAGTAAAAGCCGTACTGGATTTCCCTTTGCCTCGTACACAAAAAGAAATAAGAGCTTTTCTTGGACTTGTAGGTTACTATCGTAAGTTTATTCAGGACTTCGCTAAACTTACAAAACCTCTGACTGTGTGTTTAAAGAAAGGCAATAAAGTTGTGCATTCCAATGAATTTTTAGAAGCTTTTAACAAGTGTAAACAACTTCTCACTAATGACCCAATACTAAGATATCCCGACTTTGACGAACCATTTATCCTGACAACTGATGCATCCGATATTGCTCTGGGTGCCATACTTTCACAGGGAAAAGTGGGATCCGATAAACCGGTAGCGTACGCTTCACGTACCCTATCTTCTTCTGAATCGAATTATTCCACTATCGAAAAGGAACTTTTAGCCATAATATGGGCAATTAAATACTTTCGGCCTTATTTGTATGGTCGAAAATTCACTATCTATACCGACCATAGGCCATTAACATGGTTAATGTCTATAAAAGATCCTTCATCAAAATTAACACGTTGGAGACTTAAGTTAGCTGAATATGACTATACAGTAGTCTATAAAAAGGGACGTCAAAATACTAACGCTGACGCATTGTCCCGTGCTAAAATCTACCACCACAGTATGGATTCATTAGCAGTTAATTTTGAAGACAACGAGAACGATGAGCTTATAGGTCAAATATTTGACAACGTTAACCGGCAAAATCAAAATGAGACAAGGCAAGAACCTGACAATATGACAAACGATAACTTGGACAGTAGGGAAACAAATAACGAGCCAGAGACTATGACTATTGACACCTTAACAGTCCCCCAAAGACAAGATGACGAGTCAGATAGTATGACTGTAGTTACCGTGGACGAAGACCAGCTAGTTAGCACCAACCACACCCAACCAGACAATAAGAATAATGGCATCCCAATACTATCCGACGCTATTGACAGACAACTAAAACAATTTCACATTAGGTCTACCCCAGGTTCCACATATAGAGTAGAAAATAGGTCAACTAATTCTAGAACAGTAATCAAGGACGTGTTCATTCCTATTAATAATACAGAACAAGAAATAATCAAATTCCTAAAGGAACACACTATAGCTGACAGAATTTTTCATTGCTATTTCCATTCTGAAGAGCTTTATTTGGCATTCTCTAGAGTCTATACTTCCATATTTAATGAAAGAGGCCCTAAACTAATAAGGTGCACCTCTCGTGTTACTCTTGTTGAAAATAAATCAGAACAAATAGAGCTTATTAGGAAATACCATGAAGGGAAAACAGCCCATCGTGGTATACAAGAAACGCATAAACATCTACACAGAAACTACTATTGGCCTAACATGCTGTTAACTGTGCAAACCTATATTAACAAATGTGAAATTTGTCTAAAATCTAAATATGAGAGAAATCCGTTAAAGCCACCTTTATCTCTTACGGAAACACCCCGTAAACCCATGGAACATTTATTCATGGATCTGTATTCAACAGGAGGCGGCACTTTCCTTACAATTATCGATAACTTTTCAAAATTCGCTCAAGCTATCGCACTAACTGCATGTAGTAGTATCCACATAGCTGAAGCTTTACTTAGTGTCATCTCAGTGTTAGGGCTCCCACACAAAATAACTACGGACTCTGACACAAAATTTGACAATGACGTAATAAAGGAGATTTGCGCTTTACACGACATTAAGATACATTTTACTACCCCATACAACCCGAATTCTAACTCCCCAATAGAGAGATTTCACTCAACCCTAGCTGAAATCATAAGAATTCAACGGATGACGAACAAAGATGACCCTATAGATTTGGTGATGAAGTATGCTGTAATAGCGTATAACAACGCTATTCACTCTGCAACAGGCTACACACCACACGAACTTTTGTATGGTCACACAGCGTCGAGAAACCCGTTGGAACTTTATTTCCCAAAGGAATTCTACCAGGACTACGTCCTGAAGCATAGAAATAGCGCAAAGGTAATACAGGAGTGTGTAGCAGCACATATGTCAAAGGACAAGGAGCTGGTGATCATCAAAAGAAACCAGAATGCCGAGCTCGTTACATTAAAGGTAGGTGAAACCGTTTTTAAACAAGTAGCAAAAACCGCCCGGAATGACAAAACGAAGCCAGTTTTCAAAGGTCCGTATAAAATTATAGATATACATCCAAACAACATAGCGGAGATCATAGGTAATCACCCTAACTCAAAATCCATCCGAGTACACTTCAAACTCCTTAAACGACCCCACATTGTTACAGAACCCTCGTCGCAGGAGCCATCGTGCTCTACGCAGCAGCCGACGTAACCTTCCTCCCCGTAAAAGATGATCAGGGAATCCTTTTGTACAAACAGGGACAAGTGATGAAACAAATAGATAGCTATAGTCTAGCCTGTGTTTATAACATAACCAATTTACAACTATCAACTACAAAGCTAATGGCACTATTTGCGAGCACTAAAGCTTCCGAAGCATCCTCAACACTCCCGGATAAAATTCAAAACTCCTATCGAAACCAGATAGAGCATAACTTTTCATTGATAAGCAAGAAGATAATGTTTATTGTTCCACAAATCCGTAGGAAGAGAGGTTTGATTGATGGGCTAGGTTCAATCGTAAAATCTATAACTGGCAATCTAGATTACCAAGATGCCATGAAATTCGAATCTGAAATTTCGAATCTTCGAAATAAAATTTCAAAGGTTCAAAATAATCAGAAACGAAAGTTAATTATTGCAGAGAAAACGATCACGGATTTTGGAACACAGATAGAGAAAATCAATGAAAATCAAAGAAAACTTGTGTTGTATATACAAAATTCTACAAGAATTACAGATACTCTAGGCAACCACTTAAAATACTTAGATATATATGTTCAAATAGACTTTAGCTTACAGATAATTTTAGATAAACTGACAATTCTAGAAGACGCTATGTCATTTTCGCAACTCGGTGTCATGCACCCTAGTATAATAGCCCCGAATAATTTAGTAAAAGAACTTTTAGCTTTAAAATCTATGTATAATTTTAAACCAGTTACAGAAATCAGTTTAAACAATATTCACGAGCTCGAAAGGTCAATTACTGTAAAAGCTTATAGCACTGAACACACTTTAACTTTTATATTAGAAATCCCATCCATTGACAATTATATATTCGACCTAATACATCTATACTCTGTTCCTGATAAAAATCACCTCACTATTATCCCTGATTCCAAATTCCTCATACTTGGTAGCGAAGAGTACACTTACATGGACAACGATAACTGCAAACGTATATCCGAGAAAATAAGACTTTGTGAAGATCTGAATACGCTGTCTACCAAGAACAACAAAGACTGCATCATGGGTCTCATTCAACATCAAAATTCCAACTGCACGCGAGCGAAGATGACGCTGAAAAACAACAAGTTCCAAAAAGTAAGAGAAGATTCTTGGCTCCTAATATTGCTTCAAGAGGAGGTGGTGCGAATACAATGCGGCTCCAAAACCACATACACGAAGACTTCAGGAACTCAACTGGTTACGCTCACCAACGATTGTCGCGCTGATGTCGCAAACAGAACCCTACAAACTCATACGTCAGTCCATGATATCACCGAAATTATCCCACTACCATCAACCAACAACATAGACCCAGAATCAATAAAACTGGAGATAAAATTAGAAGACCTAGAATTAGACAACACCAATAAACTTCTGGACAGAGCAGAGGAAGTTGACGACAACGAAGACGACCCTGACTGGCCAACCATGATGGCCACACCGAGCTGGACAACCCTGTTCCTGTATTTATTACTACTGGGAGCAGCAGCCTGGAAAATCTGGCAGCGAGTCAAGACAAGATCCCCAACGACGGAGGCAACATCCAGTGAGGACACTGGTCGAAGCTGTAAGATCAGCTTCGCTCTTAAGGAGGGAGGAGTTAGCTGGGCACCAGCTACGCAAGACCAGCCGACTCAGCAATAACAGTCGGCACATGCGACCTAGATATAAGTGCTTAGTTCATAATCATATTGTTTTCTTTAGAGGTAAAAATTAAAATTGTAATTAGTCTTTAAGTAGCTTTTATAATTAAATCATTCAAATAAATTCTTTTTTTTAATAAGTCTTCCGACCGCCCATACATAATTCTATGCATCTACCTTTTTTTTTTTCTAATTAAAAAAATAAAAAATAATAAAATGAAAAAATAAAAAGGATGCATAGTCATGACAGATATAGGTTTTATGGCATAAACATATTTGCTCTAATGTTTTTATCCAGGGAGGAAAATTTAAACTACGTTTTTGATATTGTCAAGCAGAAAATACTAAGTTTAATGATCGTGACTAAAGAAACGTATTTAGAAAATAGGAACCGGGGCAATGTTACAAAACCGACACAAATAGATATTATAATAATATCTTAGGTTGTAGTATAGAATTTATGTAGTTAAACTTTATGGATTGAAGTTAGGTTTTTGTCTAGGCCATTTATTAAAAATAGGCTGTTAATTAAATGGTAGATTGAGGTAGTTGGCTGCGATTCTGCGACATCAACATTACGTTCTTGTCGCTTAACCCCGAGGTACATAATTGTTGTTTTGTGTAAGATATAGCTTTTTTTCATTGGTAATGCATTGTTACATATAAATAGTCAGGTAGTAGACAGGTGACAAAAGATAGAAAGGGAAACGACTATTATATTATGCGAAAGCGAAGTATGG